>CM060249.1:82539254-82756754 GCA_030684275.1 Acipenser oxyrinchus oxyrinchus
AATTCACCATTGTCTCCCTGAGTCCTGCTTCACAAAACCTGACCAAACGTTACAATATATATATATATATATATATATATATATATATATATATATATATATATATATATATATATAGTAACGTTTGGTCAGGTTTTATATATTAGAATGCAGATTGATGTACCCGAAAATTAATTCATATGAGATACATGTGAGCGTGCTTGGTTGAAAGCTACAGTATCTTAGCATTAAGTGTAATGGCTCAGAGACAAATTGGACATGAACAGGGGCACTGGGATGCTTGAAAATAGGGCAACTTAACGTCATGTTGTTCAATGAATGAATATGTTCCAAAGTTTGGTCTCCCATATGTGGAATTGATACCAAACCAATGGTGAGGGGCTCAGAAGAACATAAAAACATAAGAAGAACATAAGAAAGTTTATAAACGAGAGGAGGCCATTTGGCCCATCTTGCTCATTTGGTTGTTAGCAGCTTATTGATCCCAGAATCTCATCAAGCAGCTTCTTGAAGGATCCCAAGGTGTCAGCTTCAACATCATTACTGGGGAGTTGGTTCCAGACCCTCACAATTCTCTGTGTAAAAAGATGTGTGACCGAGTGCTGTTGAGTGGCATGTGTGGTGACGTCACGGACCAGGAAGTACCAGAAACAAAACAATGGATGGGCGGGTGAAGCTGAACGCTACTGCACTCAGCGTATTTATTAAAATAATAAAGAAACAGTTTAAACAAAACAAAACCACTTGCACAAAACAAAAGGGCACGTTGGCCAAACATATAATCAAACAAATAAGCGTGCTGGTTTTAGCACCAGCACGATACTTAGCAGTTGTTTTTTTAAATGTAATTTCTCTCTCCTCACTCTCTCCGCTCCCCGTACTCTCCTCTGTACACTCTCTCCTCCAGCACGGACAGCTGCTGGTTCTTATATTCTGGCCGAGGGGTTAACTAGCTGTTAATTATCTTATTACCCCTCGGCCACAGTCTGCACGAGTTTAGTAAGGATGCGTGAGTGTCAGCTAGTTAAATAATCAGTAGCTGATCAGCCACGCATCCTCACAAGGTTTTTAAATTATAAAAACAACAACAAATACGCAGCGCTTTCATCTGCGCCGCAAACAAAAATACAAATAATAATAAATATATATATAGGGGCGGGACAATCCGCCACAAGGTGCCTCCTATTTTCTGCTATGAATGCCCCTTGTCCTTGTTTCTTTTTTAGGTCAAAAAAGTCCCCTGGGTTGACATTGTCAATACCTTTTAGGATTTTGAATGCTTGAATCAGATCACCGCGTAGTCTTCTTTGTTCAAGACCAAATAGATTCAAATCTTTTAGCCTGTCTGAATACGACATGCCTTTCTAGAGCAGCAATATCCTTTTTGTAAGGATGTGACCAGAACTGAACACAATATTCTAGGTGAGGTCTTACTAATGCATTGTAAAGTTTTAACATTACTTCCCTTGATTTAAATTCAACACTTCTCACAATATATTTGAGCATCTTGTTGACCTTTTTTATAGCATCCCCACATTGTCTAGATCAGGGGTGTCAAACTCAGTTCCTGGAGGGCCGCAGTGTCTTCTGGCTTTCATTCCACCAGAGCTATCAATTACTTAATTGGTCTAATTATTTGATTAACTGGACACATTTAACACTTCTCTTCAGGCCTCAAAATGTTTCATAGGTATTGTACCTTGAATCAAGTGCATTTTTAAAACCATCAAGTGTAAGAGACCTTGAAAAATATTAAATATGTCAAATTGAACAAATAATTAGATCAATTATGTTAATTGAGAGCTTAAGTTGGAATGAAAACCAGAAGACCCTGCGGCCCTCGAGGTCTGGAGTTTGACACCCCTGGTCTAGATGAAGACATTTCCGAGTCAACATAAACTCCTAGGTGTTTTTCACAGATTCCTTCAATTTTAGTATCTCCCATATGATATTTATAATGCACATTTTTATTGCCTGCGTGCAATACCTTACATTTTTCTCTATTAAATGTCATTTGCCATGTGTCTGCCCAGTTCTGAATGCTGTCTAGATTATTCTGAATGACCTTTGCTGCTGCAACAGTGTTTGCCACTCATCCTATTTTTGTGTTGTCTGCAAATTTAACAAGTTTGCTTACTATACCAGAATCTAAATCATTAATGTAGATTAGGAATAGCAGAGGACCTAATACTGATTCCTGTGGTACACCACTGGTTACCTCACTCCATTTTGAGGTTTCTCCTCTAATCAGTACTTTCTGTTTTCTACATGTTAACCACTCCCTAATCCATGTGCAAGCATTTCCTTGAATCCCTACTGCGTTCAGTTTGAGAATTAATCTTTTATACGGGACTTTGTCAAAAGCTTTCTGGAAATCTAAATAAACCATGTCGTATGCTTTGCAATTATCCATTGTCGATGTTGCATCCTCAAAAAATCAATCAGGTTAGTTAGACATGATCTCCCTTTCCTAAAACCATGTTGACTGTCTCCTAGGATATTGATACCATATAGGTAATTTTCCATTTTGGATCTTATTATAGTTTCCGTAAGTTTACATATAATAGAAGTCAGGCTTATTGGTCTGTGGTTACCTGGTTCGGTTTTGTCTCCCTTTTTCTTAATCGTTGGTGCAACTCAGTCTTGAGCATCAAACAAGTCCAAACTACCCAACCATGAAAATGGGTAAAAATATGATGAAAACAAATAAATATGCATAATATAAAAAACGACGTCCATGGAGTACGATGTTTATTAATACTTTTGAGGATGGCCGTAAATATAGCTTTGAGGTCTTGTGTGTTATTCAAGATTCATGGAGTATTCTTGTTTTGTTGTCTGTTAAAAGACTGGATAATGAAAATTTTGAGTCTAGCGGATAGTAATCATGGTTCCATTACTGTTGTTTATATAAAGTGTGAAATAATATAATGCATTGAGATATGACTCCAAAATGTTATTAGAGCATACTAGGCAGCATTAGGAATTCTAGGGATGTTTGCCAGTTTACAGATTAGATTTGCTTACTTTTATTTATGCATTATTAGAGACTCAATCACTGCTGCCAAAATCCCCAAGCCTCAACCTTCCTATTCTTAATTCAGTCAGGAAGGCAAGCACAGTGTGTTTTCAGCATTGGCTGGATAATGTTTTATTCCAATAAGTAACCTCCAGGCCCTACATAATTAAGAGTATGTGACAGTCTCCCAGGCTCTCAAACTAATTGGGATTGCTTAGTGGAAATTAAATCAAATCTGATGGTCAGCCATTATGGCAGCTGAGATCTAACCTTGCCTGTCACTGTATTACTTCAGCCATTGGTTTTTTCTCCTGAAGACAGTAAAGTATCAGGGCTAGAGCAAAACATTATTTTAAAAAAATGGTGGCCAATTCTAGTCTTAGTATTTGTAGACCTGTATTTATGGAGATGAAACATGGCTGGATTCCTAACCTAGCTCATGCATGGTATCCTTTGCTCTGTGAGGGAACCTAGTATTGCTCTCTAGATAGGATGAGAAACAGGATGTTTAAGTATAGATTATTATTTGCCAGGTGCCTCAAAATGTGTTTTTGTTATACTTCTGAAAGCAATAAATGATCCAATTTCAACATGCCTAGGGGTGTTGTTTGTGTTGTAGTGCTTATAAAATGGCAGCTCTCACACACCCCATCCCTACCGAAGTGAATAGGGAAGGAAAGTATCACATCAAGCAAATGTTTCACATGGTTTGCTTTCAAGGTTGATTATAATAAAACATATTTTAAAATATCTGCAATAAATGATACAGTGTATATAATATAATATAATATAATATAATTGTAATCACAATACTAGAAACCTTATTTTACATTCCCCAAAGATAGAGACAAGGAGGGCATTGAGATAATGTTTAGAACTGTAACCTTGGCAACAGGTCAGTAAAGAAGGAAATTACGTCAATACTTTCCTAGCGAATTGGCTGTCACGTGATTTTTTTGTGGCAAAGTGGTTTGTAGTGCACAGGTGTAGTGGTGATGTGATGCTCAGGAATGATGTAATTCACGTTGAAAAAGCAGCTCTATTTGCTGACAAATAATAATACCTGGCTGTACACAACAATGTGTATCACTCAGGCAAACCACGGGGTTCAGTCCCGAAATAATAATACACTAAACAAGACACACACAAACACAGCACGGCACAAGTCCAGAGTGAGTGCTCTTAGTGAAAGTGGTGATTTACAGGTTTATTCGTGTACAATGGTGACGTGGAGTCCGGGTTTAATTGCTGGTGGTTTAGCTACAGCTCCTGGAGGTCAGCCTTCTATAATGACAAGCACAGACAGTTAGCAACAAACAAAGCACTTAACACTCACAGTAATTACTTCTGTTTCCCAAATGGGTCCTTTCAGTAAGCATAATGAAGGAACAGATTACATCATCACATCCCCTGTTATACCCTTAGCCATGCCCCCTGCAATAGCTAGTTCAATCATGTCGCCTCCAATCCATGACTGACACATCCCGTACCGCATTAGGGCTATGAATTCTGGCATTGTGACTCTGCCCCCTTCCCGGATGGCTGGCTTTCGACTGACCCTGGAATGAACTGTCAAACCATCCAGTCCGAGGCACACTGTTCCTGTTATACCGTGCCCTCACAGGTCGGGAGGGAGACTGTTGACTAGGATGCATTCGATCTCTGTCACAAAGTGCTATTCAGACATAAGATACATTGTATTGTTTCAACTGAATCTGTAAAAAAGCCTAAGCCAATAGTATTATACATTTAAATAGCATTTAATTGAGAGTGTCTTGGGTCAATTTTTCAACCTAAAACAGCAACATTTTGAAACTATGTAATATCTTATATGTTGTGACTCAGCCAGCTGCCTCAATATTATGGTAGTGTCTGAACCACTGATGATGTTGGTTTCTCACAACAGAGACATGCATTACAATACTCTGCATATTTTGATATTCAGTAATCAGCACAGCCATTTCTGCCTTAATACAGAATATATACATTTGGTTAAATCACTAGCAAAATAACATATAGTGTGGTCTTAAATGATACTTTGCAGGGAATGAAGTTTGGAAAATATTTTAATTATTTACTAATTAAAGCCTACTGTTTAGGTTGAGCAATGGTATATATTTATTAAATGTGGCTGTAAATGAAAAAAAAAAAATCTTGATACCATGACACTGGAACTTGTATATGTATTCCTATATGTTGAACCGTATAACTAAAATTGTAGCAGTAGTAATTTCATACCTATAAGTTTATAAAACAAATTGTACATCATTTGTTTTGAAAAACTAAAGCAGCTTAGGCTTTGTAAGGCTCTGCATCCGTTGTTATATTCAGGTCTGATCTGGAGGAACAAAATATCTGATAAATGACATAAGTACTAAAAACAATACTAGGAATTTCTCATTTTAAACAGATTTCTGAAATGCATATTTTCAACCATATGTACGTAACGGATGCAGAGAGGAAATGTATCTTTCTCGGATCACATAAGTGTGCTGAAAATACAAGCAAAATTAACATGCAAAATGTTATAGGTAAACCACAGGAGAAATTTTAAGGAAAAAATAATCCTTTGAAAACAGTCCTTATGTCTACAATGGATTCATGTCTATTTTGTCATAGAATTTGAGGATAAAATGAAAATGATCAAAACCTTTGATGATTTTACATTGTTAGCTATTCTCTGTTATTAAGGGAACTTGACATCAGTTTTTCATAATTAATTTATCTGGTTTTATTTTTATTTCAACTCAAACAAAGGCAGAAAACTTAACACGTTGGAAGAATGTACAATACTGATGAATGCTTTGTCGCAGTGTTTCAGGTAGAATTTAGTCAGCGATGGAATGATTTACCTTCTGTTTGCTATTCTTTTCATGGCAAGAGAAAATTTGACATCCTATCTGCAATGACTGAACTAGTCCTTGAGAAGAACACACACTACTTGATCTGAATAGCAATGACAAAGAATCCCTTACCAGTGCTATATACTCCCCGCTGCACAAGAGGACAAGTTAAGCAATGACTTACTGTAACTGCTGTGAGAAAAACACACGCCACTAACGTGTAAAAGTAGTAAAATAAGGTATAGTTTATTGCAGTAATAGAATACAATCAGAGCAGCTAGTTCTGGTCTCAGTACACCACTGGACGCTGGGTTGCGTCATCCTTTATACTTAAGAGAGTTTCCCCCCTCAAGCACAAGACATGCGCAGCATTTCAAATGCAAACAATTTCCATATATATATATGTTATTATTAAGCAGATAACATGCAGATAAGAAGAAGATAATATACCATGAGAATGGAAGACAGGACGGCATGTGTTCGTCCTTGCACGATATGTTTTCACCAGTGTTATGGGTTACTGTGAGATTCTGTGGTATTCTGTCTTTGCTGATCCCATGCCAATGACAGTTAGCTCAGAATAAACAATGTCAAAACTGCACTCACCCCTGACGCACAAGAATAAGAATAGACAGAAAATGATACAAACATCCTCCACTCATGAGTTTTTATATAAACACTTTATTACAGTATAAAATAATCTTACAGTCCCCCCTGAAAACTTTGAAAACCTACAAAGAAGTTTTCCACATAAATTCAGCCTCCCCATTGTTTACATAAATTTGAATTTGTTCTTCCAACATCTACTCCTTTCTCACCACCTCAATCAAAGTCTTACGGATATTAACCTGTTCATTTAATAATAGTTTTATCCTTTCAGTTGCAGGTAAAGGGCAACCAAGAACAGAGAACTAAAAGTCATCAGTTGCATTAATCTTAATTTCAGTTAGTACGTATGGTAACAGCATATTCCCAATCATGATGTTGCAAGTGAGATTTATACAAAACATCTGCTTTGTTATGCTACATTCTAACCCATTTCCCCAATAATATCTGTGATTAGTAGTCACACAGTAACCTGGATAAGCCGCCTGTATCTCCTTTCCCAGTACTCTGGGATTCGATTAAACATTTACCTGTTTTATTTTCATGAGTATTCCACTGATAAGTACTTAAAGTACCTATTATTCTGTCACCTGGGCATATGATTATTCCCATATTGTAAGCAATGCCTTACTGTAACTGCTCATTTTAGAGGCACAGGTACCTGCATGGGGAGAAGAAATATGAATCCCTTTATGTAAGAAATGTCACTTAAAAAGCCTTTTTTTGATGATTATATTTTTAGTACTCTAGTCAGTCAGCTACCAAACTAGTCTTTGAAATGCCACGATAGTTTCATAATGGGGCAGTGACTTAATTCCAAAGCTTTGGAATGCTTTAGAGGATTTCAGCTTATATCCGTTACAGACAGCTTAGTGGCGTTTCTTGTTTTCTTTATGCTGATTATTGGGTTTGTTGCTTTCAATTTGCTTATCTGGCCCTTGCTCAAGCTAAAGGACATCGCTTCAGCTGTTCTCGATTCAATAACCAAAAGCTCAGCTTGTTTGAATGCCACTGGTCCAGCTCCTATTTGTTCACTGCTGTACTTTGCTTACTTGCACATCTGCAGTAGCACAACATAGAACTCTAGACTTCAGAAAGCTATGATCTAAAATATGCAAAATTGTAGTAAAAAAACACTGCCGCTTGAACTGTTTTTGAAGTAAACACTGCGTAGCCACTTTATTTGGACCTGTATCTAATAATGTCTTGACACAACGTGGCATAGATGCCACAAGATACTAGAATTCGTCTCGAGTGCTGTTACCCCTTCAGTCTACTATACATTTCAGACTTTTTCAGACTTAGAGAGACAAGCCTCTCTAACAGTTTTCCCTCTGTTTGCAGCCACAGCTCTCTCTCTCTGGGTGACAATTTTTCATTTGTTTTGCCTCTTTTAAATGCTGTTATATCTTTGAATGCCCCCCTTCTTGACTGATTCCGATTCTGCAGCTCATTGAGCTTTATAGTTCTGTAAGTAAGGATCACACATCACATCACACGATCAACCTAATGTGTGTCTCTAATTCAGGGCAATGCCGAATCCAATTGGGTAGATGGGTCTTAACAAAGAGACCAAGCAGTGTATATCACCACAATCAATTTCAAGAAAGGATTTCTAAACTGATCGCTGGTTGAATCTGAACTTAGTAGACAGGACTAACAACAATCTAATAGGATGACAACAGGTCATTTTATTATCTATGCCTGGAGCACAACAGGCATCACACAGTTTGAAAAAATATAACCCTGTATTATCTATTCTCATCAGGGATATTAATAGCTAAACAATGAGATCTGTTGCACCTGTACAGTATGAACTTCGAAGATACTTACATTGCTTAAAAATATACATAATCAGCTTATATTAGAGACTCAATTCCTATTGTAGAATGTAAATGATGTCAAAATGTATGATTTGTATTTTATTCAAACCACAAGGTTGTATTTGCCGTGGATAAATCACCACTTCTGTTTTATCTATTTATTACCAAATGTTTTTTTTTTTTTAATACCACTCACAGACCTGCAAATTGCTTCAATCATCTGTGAAATTGCTTAAACAAAAATAGATTAAATGACTTTTTCCCCAACATAGTCATTCACATTTAGAGTGAGAAATTAAAAACATGAATGGCACAAAAAGAAAATCATATTCACTTTTGAATTTGTATTTGTGAGCATGCTTAAAAAGCAAATGACCTTCAGCATAGTCTTTCTTGGTGATAATAAACTTCATAAATGTAATTCATGTCCTTTTAGCAATTCCTGCAGCCCATCTTCCTGAAGAAAATCGAATCCACCCTGATGTATTTTAGTATTTGTTTTGATTTTCACAAGACTGCACCTCTGATCACTACATCTCCAGACAGCAAATCGGAGGGAGGGGGGGGATATTGGGTTGGCAGGGAGGGGTTAAATTCCTCCCTGTCAAAAACACGACTTAGAGACTAGGGTGTGTGAACTATGCATCAGCTGCAGAGTCTCTTACAACTACGTCTCACCCGAAAGACGGAGCACAAGGAGGTTAAGTGACTTGCTCAGGGTCACACAATGAGTCAGTGGCTGAGGTGGGATTTGAACCGGGGACCTTTAACCTTTAAAGACCTTTAAAGCCTGTTTCTTTAACCACTGGACCACAAAGCCTCCTAGGTATATAAAAAGGGTGATCACGGGTGTTAATTTACAGTTAATGTTGGTGTTGGAAAAGGTAGGTGTTGCTGTGCTGTTTGTCCTATATTGTCTTGAGTTTTTGTAGACCTTTTTGTTTTGGCCCTTGTGTTATTTATTTTGTAATGGGTTTTGTTTTGTTTAGTGTTTGTTTTGTATTGCAAGTAAAAGTGTGCATTTGTGCTTAAACTGCGGCTTTCTGTGTTCTGAGTTGCTCCCCCTGCCGATATCCTGGGCCGTGATGTTACCCTGTCACAATGCTCTACACTTTTTACTACAGTATATAACCAAGCATTCTGTTAGCCTTTTAAATTGTTTTCTCACAATGATGAGTCCAGTATAAGACCAATGTGTTTCTTTTTTCCTCTGCATACCGTGCTGGTTCAAACTCAGTACCTTCGATTTGGTATTTGTATCCTATACTTTTATGGCCGGTGAGCACACTTTAGAGTTGGTGATACACACCTGTTAAAGTAGAGTGAACATGCTGAGGATTCAGAAACTGTAAATAACAGCAGATGCTGCAACAGCAGTCTGTTTCTTATGCAGCTCATGCACATTGCTAAATAAAATCATCTGGGATAGAGCCTTGAATCTCTTCTGAATTGGTCTTGACCATGCAGTTGCTGTCACTGCCAAATGTAAGTAAATTGTAAATCACCAGCAGAACAGTTCAGTGGCAGCATTGGGGAAATTAAGTATACTATTAATTTATATATATATATATATATATATATATATATATATATATATATATATATATATATATATATATATATATATATATATATATATATATATATATATATATATATATATATATATATATATATATATATACAGTACTGTGCAAAAGTTTTAGGCAGGTGTGAAAAAATGCTGTAAAGTAAGAATGCTTTCAAAAATAGACATGTTAATAGATTATATTTATCAATTAACTAAATGCAAAGTGAGTGAACAGAAGAAAAATCTAAATCAAATCCATATTTGGTGTGACAACCCTTTGCCTTCAAAACAGCATCAATTCTTCTAGGTACACTTGCACAAAGTCAGGGATTTTGTAGGCATATAGTCAGGTGTATGATTAAACAATTATACCAAACAGGTGCTAATGATCATCAATTCAATATGTAGGTTGAAACACAATCATTAACTGAAACAGAAACAGCTGTGTAGGAGGAATAAAACTGGGTGAGGAACAGCCAAACTCAGCTAACAAGGTGAGGTTGCTGAAGACAGTTTACTGTCAAAAGTCATACACCATGGCAAGACTGAGCACAGCAACAAGACACAAGGTAGTTATACTGCATCAGCAAGGTCTCTCCCAGGCAGAAATTTCAAGGCAGACAGGGGTTTCCAGATGTGCTGTCCAAGCTCTTTTGAAGAAGCACAAAGAAACGGGCAACGTTGAGGACCGTAGATGCAGTGGTCGGCCAAGGAAACTTACTGCAGCAGATGAAAGACACATCATGCTTACTTCCCTTCGCAATCGGAAGATGTCCAGCAGTGCCATCAGCTCAGAACTGGCAGAAAACAGTGGGACCCTGGTACACCCATCTACTGTCCGGAGAAGTCTGGTCAGAAGTGGCCTTCATGGAAGACTTGCGGCCAAAAGCCATACCTCCGACGTGGAAACAAGGCCAAGCGACTCAACTATGCACGAAAACACAGGAACTGGGGTGCAGAAAAATGGCAGCAGGTGCTCTGGACTGATGAGTCAAAATTTGAAACATTTGGCTGTAGCAGAAGGCAGTTTGTTCGCGAAGGGCTGGAGAGCGTATACGAATGAGTGTCTGCAGGCAACAGTGAAGCATGGTGGAGGTTCCTTGCAAGTTTGGGGCTGCATTTCTGCAAATGGAGTTGGGGATTTGGTCAGAATTAATGGTCTCCTCAATGCTGAGAAGTACAGGCAGATACTTATCCATCATGCAGTACCATCAGGGAGGCATCTGATTGGCCCCAAATTTATTCTGCAGCATGACAACGACCCCAAAAATACAGTGAAAGTCATTAAGAACTATCTTCAGCGTAAAGAAGAACAAGGAGTCCTGGAAGTGATGGTATGGCCCCCACAGAGCCCTGATCTCAACATCATCGAGTCTGTCTGGGATTACATGAAGAGAGAGAAGCAACTGAGGCTGCCTAAATCCACAGAAGAACTGTGGTTAGTTCTCCAAGATGTTTGGGCCAACCTACCTGCCGAGTTCCTTCAAAACTGTGTGCAAGTGTACCTAGAAGAATTGATGCTTGATGCTGTTTTGAAGGCAAAGGGTGGTCACACCAAATATGGATTTGATTTAGATTTTTCTTCTGTTCACTCACTTTGCATTTAGTTAATTGATAAATATAATCTATTAACATGTCTATTTTTGAAAGCATTCTTACTTTACAGCATTTTTCACACCTGCCTAAAACTTTTGCACAGTACTGTATATATATATATATATATATATATATATATATATATATATATATATATATATATATATATATGATTGAGTATAATCTGACATTGAACATTGAGGGCTAAAGGGATCGAAAACTAAGATAATGCAGACATGGAATAGTTACAATTAGAAAAAAAAGGACCTTGTAGACATGCCAAATTTAATATGCCCACGGAATACCTAACTAATGGCTTTGTTTAATATTATTCATTTTTATTTATTTTGTTTCTCAGAAATTTGCAACATGGCCTATTTACCACCAAGTTAGCCTTGAATCAAAACTGCCCTCTGCTGTGCAGAAGTGGGAGTGACTGATAGTATTCCTGAAAGATAAGCCTTGTTAAATGTTATTGTTAAGATTATGGTTTTAGTGTTTTTACCAGACAAAGTTTGAACCGTTTAACCACCTTTCCCAAAAAATGCTGTCTGGTCATTTCTTAACATTTCCCTTGCGTAACGTTATTTAGCTATAAATAAATTAGACATCTGCTCTCAACAAATGTCACAGTTTAATAGTTTAAGTGAACCTGAATTAAAATAAGTATGTTAAGCTTCAGGTTTGTATTGCTAAAACTAATTTTCTTCGGGACATGTGTTACTACCAGTAAGATGTTTACTAAGGAAGCCAATTGCACTGTTGCCAGTAAGCTGCACAAAATAAATACCTGATATAAATACTTGTTTATCTTTCTCTATTCTTAATGCCAATAAAATATAAATATATGTCTTTCTTCAGCCCTGATGTGATGTCTTTTGAGGGAGTTGTTATTGGCAGTAGAATGTGGACTGGTAATACGAAACTCCAAAAATGCTGCTTTCAGTATTTTTTCTACTAGTACTAGTCACTCCAATTTGTTTAACCCAAATTAGGTAAAAAAAATAAAACACAGTAATGTTAACCCCTACTGACACTGAACAAATGTTTCTCTTTTTATGTTTGCTACCTGCATAGGATGTCCTGGCATGTGGGATAACATCACCTGTTGGAAGCCTGCTAAGATTGGGGAAGTTGTTGAAGTGCCCTGTCCAGAGTTCTTTGGAATTGTAGGTTCTGAAGATGGTAAGTAATTCATTTTAAATGGATAGCTTACTATAATACATTTAAGATAAACTTTACTTCTACATCTTATGCATTCATACATATGAAAGTTTGTTTTGGAAGATACAGTAACCAAGATTTGCCATCTACAATATATTCACTATGTATTGATGAACAGCATGGTAGTTAAAAGGAATATTTATATAGAAAGTGATGGTATTTACAGAAGAAGGATCGTAGCAAATTTTTTTTTTAGGTTACTTTGTCACATTATGCAGGAGCATTTTGAGTCATATTTAGCACAATTTAAACATCACAGATATTTTAGGTCTGCACGCAGTAATATATGTTCTTTGCCATTCAGATACTAATAAAACCCATTTTTAGTGTATGTTTACTCTGAGCTAATGACACAATAAAGGGGTTTACATTATTTAAAACACAGCCACAATGTATTTTGTTTTTTAAATGCATAGTACCTATGCCATTAACAACCCCCTTCCCCAGTTCTATTCACAAGTGGATGACTAATACCAGCAAGACATGTTTATTGCAATTATCTCTCTTGTCTTTCAATTTGTTTAATGGTTAAACTGTAGCTAAGAATAGCAATAACCAATAGTATTCCTTTGTGAGTCATGCCTTCACCCAGGCCATACTTAAACTGCAGTTATATACCAAAGGTGAAAGACAGAGACAATATAATCAATTTCTTTATTATATAACCAAAATATATGGGATAAGTTAATTTCAAAAGAAACTGTATTGTGTGTTTTTTTTTTTTTTGCAGAGCCCAGTATTAAATATAAAGGTTAAATCTGATTCAGGTTACATTTACCTCATTAAACAGACCCCCATGTGTGTTTCTGTTGCAGACTTTGTACACATCAGCAGGAACTGCTCTGAATATGGCTGGTCAGAACCTTTCCCACATTATTATGATGCTTGTGGTTTTAATGAGAATGAAACCCTTCATGAGGTAAATACAAATGAATCACACACAATTATGGCAAACTCTTTTGTCATCCATTTTTAGATATGGCTATTTTCATCTCCAGTGGTTCCCATACAATTGCTGCACTTGATTAAAACAGTTCTCTCTCTTTCTGCATACAGCCTATTTGTTTTCTGAGTGTGGCTAGTTTTCAAAATGCAGAGGGAGAACAACAGAACACTGTCATGCATATGAAACATCTTTGAATAACTCTAAAGGTGTGATCAATGTGCTGGTGTTTTTTTTTCTTCCTTTTTCACAAGTTGTGTTAAAAATGCCCCTTCATTTAAGCACTATACTGTATCTCAGTTTAAGGAACATGCAACATGAAAATAAATTAAATTTAACAGTAAAAGGAAACATGAAATAAAGTGTATATGGAAGTGTGACTATAGCATATTTTGACCTTAATGAAATAAGTCATGCCTTCCCATTACCTTACAAATTACAGATGGTCTACTTGTTTTTGAGAAATGTAGAAATCATTTGAACTACACCTTTTGTTTATTTAAAGGATCTGTATTTTGTGTCAGTGAAGGCTCTGTATACAGTTGGATACAGCACATCCCTAATCTCTCTCACGACTGCAATGGTGATTCTCTGTCGTTTCAGGTGAGTAATGCAATGTTACACAAATACAAGGGGTATTTAATGGCTGGCAGGAGGATTGCTACCTAGGCTTGACCAATAATTCAGAAGATATCTGTTCATGGTATTTTTAAGGGGTTAACAATTAGCGTATGCACATCTGAAGAAATGTTCATTTAATTGATTTTTAATATGTTTTCTAATATGTAAACTAGGCTCTATATCAGCCAAAGTGTCTTTATAGAATTTAAAGAATTCTATAAAGAATGTAAAGACACTTTGGGTGGTCTAGCCAACATTACATATGGCAAGTAGAACTGAAGCACTGCTCCTGAACTCATTATCAAGCCCCCTTACATTAATTTATAATAACCTATAATATTTTAAAACTGATAAGGTAATGGTACAAATTACTACAGTAACATCTTTAAAGATATCTTCAAACTAATTGTATCCTATTTCAGTGATATGATTGGTTGGGATCTGATTAGTAGTGGGGTGTGACTTTAATAAGTGGGAGGCTAAAACAACAAAAACCTGCTTGTACTGCTTATATATATATATATATATATATATATATATATATATATATATATATATATATATATATATATATATATATATATTCTGATGCACAATGAAAACGCAACAGTCTAAGTTTTACATCACATTGGGCACATACATAATGTTATTTTGAGTAGTATTGTTCCTTGAGATAACAAAATACTGAGCTCAAGTCATGTGATTTCATAAAAACAGCAGGTGTTCAGTGTTTGGTATTTAAGTCGAGTTAAAATTGCCAAAATGAGTTGATTAAGAATCTGTATAAACAGCTATTCGAAAAGATGTAAAAATTATTTAAAAAAATTTTAATTAACGCAAGAACAGCGAAAGATGCGACCATGCCCCGCTTGAGTAATGAAGATCGCCTGATTGCTATTGGCATGATTGAAGGCAGCCTGTCTGTGAGAGAAGCTGCCCAGTGAATGAAATGTTCTACTTCAGCAAATCAGCAGACTAGTCCAGAGAAACCAGGAACCTGGCTCTGTGAGGGACAGGTCATGTCCTGGAAGGCAAAGGGTCACCACACCGGCCCAAGAACATTATGCTGACTGTTCCGTTGTTCAAGCCAACCGGTGGGGCGGTGGAAGTGTGATGATGTGGGGAGGAATCTCCTTTAACACAAGAACGTTTTTGGTGCAGATTGAGGGCAACCTTACTGTTCAGCGATACATTGACAAAGTCCTTCAGGCAACAGTTTGTCCGTTCCTGCAAGCCAATCCGGAAGTGTCGATTTTCCAGCAGGACAATGCAAGACCGCACAGTGCTAGGAGTACAATTGCCCGAAATGTTGAGGTCTTGCCGTGGCCAGCTTTTTCTAATGACCTGAGTCCAATGGAACATCTGTGCCATCCACAGGAGACAACCGTGACCAGCCAACCTTCGCCAGCTGGCTGCAGCTGCACAGGACGAGTGGCAGAACATCCTACAGCAGTCTATCCAGAGGCTGATTAGGTCTATGCGTCAACGCTGCCAGGATTGTGTTAATGCTCAGAGAGGTCATATCCGATACTAACTTTGTAATGTTTTCATTTTGACAGTGTGTCACGTTTCATACTGAAAACTTACCATGTTTCCTTGATCTGTATTTTTGTTCACATTTTCTGTGATCTATGTTTAAAATATTTGATTAAATCCATTAGACCTGAGTGTTGCGTTTCTTTTGTGCATCAGTGTGTGTGTGTATATATATATATATATATATATATATATATATATATATATATATATATATATATATGGTATTCAGGTGTATTTCAGTATTGTTTTTGTTAAATACTTTTTATTATATGCGGTAAAACTATCGTTGCATGTTTCAAAAGAATGGAATACTATACTATACCCAGCACATAAGGCAAGCAGCTGAATATAAGAAAAAAGAAATAGTGGACTCACTTGATATTGATGAATCCTGAGTTTTGTCATTTGTAGAAAAACTCTGCCTCTCTGTCCTTTCTCTCCAGCAAAATGGTTGATAACATCATCATACCAGCATGGATTTTTTTTCTAGAGCCTTAACAATTCCCTTTTCAAGCGAGGAAAATGGCGTATGTGGCTGGGCTTAATTGATTGTTAATTAATCAATTAAGTCACAGCCACAGTCTGCACATGTATTTGGCAGGGATAGTATTAACCCTATCCCTGCCAAACTGGAAGAACATCAATATAACAGGGCTTGCACCCTGTCACAGGTTGATTGAAGGTTATAGAAGTGTGTGGAATAAATATAGAATCCCGTCCCATTTTGAGGCTACAGAAAACTAGCCTTGAAATGGGTGGGATTCTGAGATGTTAGCCAGTTGGATTACATATGGTTAAAAAATGTATGAAACAGGCACTAGAAGCCACCAGAGACAAACAGTTAACACAGATCAGTATTGTTGTTGCGCTGTGATTATTTTTTACTTTTACAAAAATGACATGTTGACTTAGCCTCCGCAGCCTCTTAGACACAACTGGATCTGATGTTTGCTGAACTGAAAAATATACCAAACTATTTGCATTCCTAGAAATCCATATGGTGTTTTGTTCTTCTTTTAGAAAACTTCACTGCACCAGGAATTTCATTCACATGAACCTTTTTGTGTCATTTATTTTACGAGCCATATCAGTTTTCATTAAAGATGGAGTCCTCTATGCTGAAGAGGAGAATAATCACTGTGTTTCAACAGTAAGTAAATATGATCCAAATATACAGCAACATTTGACTGTGTAACTATGTTGTTACCCATAACTGTTTTTTTGTTTGTTTGTTTGTTTTTAATAAAATGGCCTTAAGGATTGGTCGCAAATAATCCGACCCTGAGAACAGCCTTACCCTTCTTGTAAGTCGGTGCATCTGTGGGAGAGTAAAGAACAGCAATACTTCCCCCACAGCCGACTGAAAATAACAAAATAAAATATGTAGGAGAGACAGGTACATCATTATATAAAAGAATACAGAATCACCTATCAAATATAAGAAATAAAAAAGTAAATGAACCAATAGTTCAACACGTTAAAAAAACCGTACATAACGTGAATGACCTACAATTTGTAGCTTTAGAAGAAATGTAATTAGATAATGTACAATACAGAAGAATAAAGGAAAATAAATGGATACAGACTCAATAATGTGATGCCTAGTAAGGAGTAGTAGATAGTTACATAATTAACTAATTCAATGACATCACAAACACATTAATAGATAAAAATAGAAATAAGTGAGTGTAGTTGCATTGGCATCAAAAGCCTATAAGTTCCTCCACTGTTTGTTTTCAAACACACTTTCCCTTGACAAAGGTATGTTAAACATACCGAAACGTTAGGAAGTTGTTCAATGTAACGTTACTGTTAAAATGTAAGGCTGTAGTTAATGCCTACCCCATAAGTTAGCATTAAATCAAGTACATTACCTAGTTTGAAAGTATTTGTGACTTAAAAGTAATGTTGCATTTTACTCACCCAAAATACATTTTACTCTCATCGTGTCCAGGGGTGCACACATTATAAATTAATCGTTTTTTGTCCTCTGGTGTTTTCCACAGATTGAATGTAAAGCAGTGATGGTGTTTTTCCACTACTGCGTCATGTCAAACTATTTCTGGCTCTTTATTGAAGGGCTCTACCTATTTACCTTGTTGGTGGAGACGTTCTTCCCTGAACGGAGATATTTTTATTGGTACACAATCATTGGATGGGGTAAGACAAGAAAGCTGTTAACATTCCACTTGAGTAATATTTTAAGTGGGAAACACCAACATTATATATTGTGCATGTTCATGTTTGATTGAAACAATTTGGGTGGAGCTTTGTAGCAGGAAAAAAAAACAGACTTTGAAGCATGTTTTAGTTTCACACATTTGTGTATTGCTTATACAGTCATTGTGTCTGTTACAGTATAGTAATTTATGTTAGATTACTTTGTTTAACTGTCCCCTTGCCTTTAATGTTTGCATGTATTCTGATTGGTTCAAATTGCAATTACTCAAATACTGTTTGAAGATAACTACTCTTTAAATGACAACAAACCATCTTAAAAATAAATTATCAATTCTATTTTATATATATATATATATATATATATATATATATATATATATATATATATATATATATATATATATATATATATATATTAATGGTTCAATCCAGAGAAGCTTGGATGGAAGCGTCAGTAACAAGCTGATTGCGGGGGCATTGATACATGCGTTGTGCGCTTGCATCTGTCACGTCAACCCTGCTTTATCAAAAGCAGTGTGAAATCACGTACCCGACCCGCATGACACCGGGTCCTGACCCGTGTAAGTTCTGACCTGGGTAGAGCGTGCCATTGTGAAAGGGGCTTTGCTTATCCGATGTTGTAAAAGACAAAAGGAATTCCATCAGAAAGCTGTGTTGCACAATTTTATTTTAACCACAAGAGGGAGCATGATGGTTTGTTTTTCACAGCATTCACCACTAAACGGCAGGCTCTGTTGTCTTATTAATGAAAAAAAAAAAAAAATCGAATAATTTTTATTCACAAATCTTATTAGATCTAAATGTGTTTAGTCTATTTTGGTAAATGTAATGATGTTTTGAATACATAGAACCTCTCTAGACTGTTGACTGTTGTCAAAGAAATCAGCAGCTGTCTAAAACAATTTCCTGAATATAATACTCCTTTCAAACACTCATGAGTGAACGCTTTATGGATACGGCCAAGTATACAAATGACTGTCCCATACATTAGAATACATATAATATATACATTGTAAAGCATAAGGATCAATATTAAATCTGTGTTCACAGGGACCCCTACTGTTTGTGTCACCACCTGGGCTGTGCTTAGATTACACTTTGATGACAATGGGTAGGTACTTCTTTAGGTATTTTGCCACTGAAAATAATGTATTATATTGTTTGTTATGTACAACTTCAGTTTAACAGCCCCTGTATAAAACTTAGACAAAACATAGAATAATATTAGAATAAATATTTGCAGTGTGTCACTACATATGTGTCACTTAAAAATAAAATATTACAGAAATGTGACTGGCCATATTAACCATGGCATCATGTTATACCATATGACTTGGATTTTCAATTGAATTTTTTCTCAGAGCACCCTCCAGGTGGTATTGTATATTCAAAAAATCAAACTAATACGGTGACTTGCGCGTATTTACAATTTAAAAGTTACAAATATAGTATTGACACTTATCTCTTAAAATAGCACATTTTAAAAAGGGATAATTAACCAGAAGGAAGCTGTAATACTAAGATCCATTCATACTGTAATGTGTTGGAGGTGCAATAACCATTCTAGAAAGAGTTAGTTCCAGGTTCCAGTGTATGTGTCAAGACACTGTTATTGCGATGAGCCAGCAAACGGCTTGCAATTAAGACAACACCCCTCCCCCACCCCGCCCCCGCCCCCCCCCATGCAATAACACTAAGTGTAGCTCAAAGCACAACAAGAACGGGCACCCATAATCTACTCTCCTCCTCATTTCTAAGTTGTGCCCAGGGCTTCCAATCAGTGTTTCTTCATTTTTATTGACTGCAGTAGGGTGCCCTGCACCACCGCGTCATTTTTGCACTACTTTCTTTCCCTATATGTGACAGTACATAAATACATACATAACAGACCTGAGGCATCTTCCACTCCAACCTTTTGCACAGTTTTGTTGACACAAGAATTTTGTCCAGTCAGCGCCAGTCAATAGTTGAATCTGTGAATGAGGTGATAATAAAAATGCTGTGTTTCTGAGTTTTTAAAAAAGGGGGACCAGAGACCAGTGAAGTAAAACTGAAAGGGCATTTGAAAACAATATAACCACTTGAAAACAATATAACCATTTTAACAGTTTGATTTTTTACTGAAGAGAAAGACATCATACCTTTATTGTACTGTACTGAGCTGGTATAGTGTAGCATATACCGACTTGCAATACTTATAGAAGTAGAAGTAGGGCAGTCAATTCCACTGTAGTATAATTGATGATATGCTACTGAACACCTTGCAGTGTTTACAACCACTACATTACTTTTGCTGTGACCCATGTTGTTCATATCACAGCATTCTATTTTTAAACCTATTGATTCTTTTGAAATTTTTAATAACAAATCACAGGTCATAAATCAACTGAGGATAACATTTCTCAACATTTACTCAGGAGCATTCGCCAGGAGAAGAAGAATTTCTGTTGGTTTTCTGTTCCCACAATGCACTGCTCATTTCAGTCAAAGCACCAGCATTGTTGCAGAAGAGAGAGTGAACTGGATACACTGCGATTAACTTTGTCTCCTGACGAAAGTATCCAAGTGAAAGTTGAGAAAAAGCAACTCCCTTGTTGATTCATCCTACAGTATGATGTATGAATGAAAACACCAAAACAAATCAAGATTATGTTGAATATATTGCTGCGGTATGGACAATATAAGATATAGCAAAGGTTAAGTATGTGTTTCTTGTAAACAGTGTAGGGGGCTCTGTAACAGTTGAACCATGTTTAGCGAAAGACATTTGAAATATATTCCATTCCATCGCCTCAAACTGTTTTCTTTTTTTAAAGGTGCTGGGATACGAATGAGAACACTGCTCTGTGGTGGGTGATCAAAGGACCTGTTGTTGCTTCGATTATGGTAAGGAATTTAAGAAAGAAAGAAAGAAAGAAAAGATATATCATTAAATCAAATTAATGTTCAGTTCTCTGAGGCATAAATTCTATTTTTCAATAAAGGTTAGTTTGTCGTTCATGTATTTATTTATTTATTTATTTATTTTTGGTAACTTTCTACAGCTAGCGATAGGAAAAAACATAATTTAATTACAGTAAGTGTTGTAGCTATGTTTATAAATAATAATAATAATAATAATAATAAACTTTATTTTGTATAGCGCCCTTAAAAGCAATCATCTCAGAGCGCTTCACAATTAATAGTACAGCAATACAATAAAAAGATTATACATAAAAAAGCACAAGGAAATAAAACAATCATAAAAATCATAAAAACGCCTTTCTAAAAAAGGAAGTCTTTAAATTAGCTTTAAAAACACTCAAAGAAGCTGAGTCCCTGATCTCTAGTAGAATAGAGTTTCATAATTTGGGGGCATAGCAACAGAGGGCCCTGTCGCCCATAGAGCGCAGGCGAGCAGGCGGGACACACAGCAGTCTGAGATCAGCAGAGCGGAGGTTGCGAGTGAGAGTGTAAAAAGATCAAAGATCTGACAGATAAGTCGGAGCTCGCCCATGAAGAGCCTTATATGTCAGCATTAAAATTTTAAAATCAATTCTGAACCTTATAGGCAGCCAGTGCAAGGCCTCCAAGACAGGAGTAATGTGATCTCTTGAGCGGGACCGAGACAAAATTCTGGCTGCAGAGTTTTGAACAAATTGAATTTTAGTGAGGATGCTATTAGACACCCCAGCAAGCAGGGCGTTACAGTAATCGATCCTGGAGAAAACAAAAGCATGAACCAGTTTTTCAGCTGCAGGTAGAGAAAGCATGGGACGCAGTCTGGCAATATTTCTAAGGTGAAAAAAAGAAACCTTGACAGTATTCAGCACATGCGATTCAAAAGTTAACCCAGGATCAAAAATCACCCCCAAATTTTTCATCTTAGATCTGAACTCAAGCAATGTTCCATCATCAGACAGATTTAAAGCATTGGTTTTTCCTAGCTGGCGAGGAGTACCTAACAGCATTACCTCGGTCTTGTCACAGTTAAGATGTAAAATTTTGCGACATCCAATTTTTTATATCAGATATACGGGCAGTTAGGGCAGAGGCAGCAACATTGATATCAGGTTTAGAATTAATATAGATTTGAGTGTCGTCTGCGTAAAAATGATCGCGTATGCCATGAGACCTTAAAATGTGGCCGAGGGGAAACATATAAATATTAAATAACAGGGGGCCAAGGATAGAGCCTTGCGGGATGCCAGAAGTTACTGGCCCAACCTCAGAACTAAACCCACCCAGGGAGATAAATTGCTGACGTCCTGTTAGATATGATCTAAACCAGTTGAGGGCAGTGCCAGAGATGCCAAATAGACACTCTAATCTATCAAGTAGGATCTCGTGATTTACAGTGTCAAATGCCGCACTAAGATCCAAGAGGATTAAAATTGATAATGCACCTGAGTCAGCAGCCATTAACAGATCATTAGTTACTTTGACCAGGGCAGTCTCAGTGCTATGAAGATGCCGAAAGCCAGATTGAAAGGGTTCAAAAAGATTATTAGCAGTGAGATGCCAGTTTAATTGCCTCGTGACAGCTCGTTCTAGTAGTTTGGCTAGAAAAGGCAAATTTGAAATGGGATGAAAATTATTAAGATTATCCAAGGCCATATGAGGTTTTTTAGGCACAGGCGTGACTGCAGCAGTTTTAAAACCAACCGGGACCACACCAGAACTCAGGGACTCATTTATAATAATTAACACCAAGGGGCAGAGCAGCTCAAAACAGGACTGAAAAAGAACAGAGGGGATAGGATCCTACAGACAACAGGTGGCTTTCATACGAAGGGCCAGATCTGTAAGAGAATTAAGAGTGAGAGGTGTAAAACAGGATAGAGAGGACCCCACAAAACCAGACAGTCCGAGAGACTGTGCAAGAGGAGTCTGAGAAGAAATACTAATATGTAGACTAATATTGTCAATCTTAGACTTAAAAAACTCTAAGAAACTATTGCATAGCTGATGTGAAGCCAGTAATGTGGAGGGGCAGTTAGGCTTTAACAATCTATCAATAGTAGAGAACAAGTGTCTAGGATTGTCTTGATTATTAGAAATAATATTTGAAAAATAGCTAGATCTGGCAGTATCCAAAGCAACCCTATATTCAACCAGAGATTCCTTCCAGGAGTGCAGATGGACAGTAAGACCAGAATCCCGCCATCTACGCTCAATTTTACGACAGCCAGCCTTGAGAGAGTGCAGCTCCATAGTGTACCATGGAGCACAGCGGGTGTAGGAGACGTACCTAGACTTGACTGGGGCCAGGGAGTCTAAGGTATTAGCTAAGGAGCTATTGAAAGGCTGCACCTTCTCATCCAATGTGTTAGGAATAGGAAAAACAGAGAGTGAAGAAAGGACAGATTCAGAGAACTTAACATGATCAACAGAGCGCCAGTTTCGAAAGCTGACTGTACGCTTTGGAATAGAAAGAGAGACAGTAAGTTCTAATTCAAATAAAATGGCCAGATGATCAGATATTCCTAAATCTAAGTTACTCATGAGAGAAGCCAAAGAACAGTTAGTGATAATTAAATCCAGTATGTGGCCTTTATTGTGAGTTGGAGCATGGACTGTCTGCTTAAGGCCAAAACCATCCAAGAGGGCTAAAAAATCCCCTGCTAGGTTACAGTGATCAGAGTCAGTGTGAATATTAAAATCACCTACGATTACAATCTTGTCAAACTTAAAACACAACAAAGATAACAAATCAGAAAACTCACCTAAAAAGGCAGCATTGTGTTTAGGAGGTCTGTAGACAGTAATAACAACCAAGGGCTGGGGAGCAGAGACTTTTAGAAGCAGGCATTCGAATGAAGTGTAGTTGGGAGTAAGAATAGAGCTCAGGCTAAATTCTAGCTTATAAATTAAAATAAGCCCACCACCATGGCCGACAGAGCGGCATTTTTCAAACAGTCCAAAGCCAGAAGGTACAATTTGATTAAACAAAAGGTTGTCATTTTGTTTGTGTCAGGTTTCAGTTAGGCACAAAAAGATATTTTGGAGTCTACAAAACCATAAATATAGATTTTTGTTATTTTGTCTTTGATAACCCTTATAAAAGTTTTACTATGGTAAATTTGCATTGTAATTTTGCAGATTTCTAAGGCTTTCCCAGTGGTTACACTATGAATTTACTACAGTTTACTATGGTTTGAATATGCTTTACCATACCTCCTCTGGGATTTACAATACTTACCAATGTTTTAACATGCTTATTACACTTTGCTATGCTTTTACTATGGTCATCTTTTTTTAATGAACAGCTTTATCTTAATTGTTTTATCTTAACTGGATAGAGATCACAAAACAGCTGGTGACTACAAATGCATTTCTTTCTAGATAAACTTTGTTCTCTTTATTGGAATTATAATTATCCTTGTGCAAAAACTACAATCACCTGACATTGGAGGCAATGAATCCAGCATGTACTTGTAAGTATGAGCTTTCCAATATTTTATTGTTTCAGGGCAATACTATGAAACATACACATGAGAAAACTGAAAATACTGTTTATGAAATTTCAGAATTGATACATAAGGGCCTCATTCACTAAACGTTTTCTACACTGTTTCACAGTGTTTTAGTTTTTTCTGGTCGAATTAAACATACATTTCACATTAACCTTAGTCACCAATAGCTGTCAACATTTGTTTCAATGAGGTTTAACATATATACAAATGTTGTGTGATTATCCCTGTTACATGTGGCTCATGAATAATTAAACCTTTATTTTTTTTATTTTTTTTATTTTTTTTTTCTCATTCACAAATGAGTTCACAAGGTGAAATTGAGTCACTTTCTCCAGGTTATTTTGACCTACTTGAAACATGGGACTTTTGGCGAAAGTTTACTTAAAGGGTCGTGTTTTTCCTTTGTTGCAGTACTTACCATGGCTCTTATGTTCTGTAGCAGAAGAACTACTAAAACAGTGCCAGCACCGTGCACTTTGACCAAGGATAGAATTAGCACTTTTGATTTCCCAGACAATAAAATAATAGCTAACTGCAGACTAAACAGATAATCGATTTTAGATTTATGTCAAGAATTAGCGGATGACTTACAATGCCAAACTAAAAGAAGCCATGCTTTGTCAGTGGAAAGCAAAGTTATTGAGCAGGCGTCTGAAACTCTTGTGATAAGAGCAGATAAATATATGTTTTCCACACATCGAACAACAACTACAAGAAGTAAAACAAGACTTATTTTAGCATAAGTGGATTCCCTGGGGTGATTGGTGCAATAGATTACAGAAACCGCAAGCATTTTATTCCATTTGTGTCCAGATTGTGTGCGATGTCAACTATTTCATTACAAATGTTATAATGAATTTCCCTGGGTCTTCATTATATTTTGGAGCAATCTTCACTCCCCACTGTAATGAAAAGCCTGCCACCAGGAAGTGCTTTGCTTCTTAGTAACTATTCTCTTAATTATTAAATACATTTGAGCATAATGGCCCTTCAGGTGGCATTTCTGTACTTTCCCGTGACTTAATTGAAGTGCAGTACCTATGTGCCTAAGCCATGAACAATAGAAATTGATAGTAAATCACCATTGGATTTGTATGCAGTGCTCCACCAGTTGCCTGTGCTTGTTTATACAACGATACTGCTGCCGAAGATCACGTGACCCTATCACTGGGATGGCTGCTTGCTGTTAGAGCTCCTGCTATCACTTCGCGATTTTCATTTATAATCAAACAATTTACGCTGCTTATATTACTTTTTGATTATTTTCTATATAAACATTATCTACTTACCATTTTTAAATGGCTACTTCACGCAGAGGACCCGTTGCTTCCCCTCAGTCCACAATGCCGGGAAAGCATGTCAAGAGGTCACTGGGCCTAATGATTGGGACAACCGCTTGGCAGAGGTTGCATGCACTTTCAGTGGATCACTTCAGGGAGCAATTGATGAGGCTTTGCGGCCTGATTCATAACGTAACCAAAACAGCTACTATCCTCAGCGCTCTTAAACAGGAGGTTGCTGATATTGCTTTCTCTATGAGATAGCTAACTGCCAGGCAGGATATCACCAGAGCTGATATTCGCCAACAAAAAGACGAAACGAATCAATGCAACGCTCGTATTGATGCTATGCAAGATAAGATGCCGGACCTTTAGGACAGAAATCATCGCTGTAACTTCAGACGGTTGGGGCTTCCTGGGGCTGAAGGCAATGACCACATCCACTTTCTTCAGCAGAAAATTCCACATTATTATCCGACCCTGAAACCCTCCAAAGACCGCCCTTTTCGAGTATGCCAGATGGCACTCGGGATTCCAATAAACCACGCACCATGATATTTCAGTGCCTTTTTTATACTGATCGATAACAACTCCTTCAGGCTCCTCGACATTTCCACTTGTTGTTTCTTGACATTGATTTAGTCATTATGGAAGGTTCTCAAACGGATATCTACACTGCAGAGGGTATGATAACCCTATTAAGAATACTACTGTGGTTTATTATTAATAATATGGATACGTAGCTGTGTAAATTTCCATGATCTTTATTAATATCTGTGGCATTAATGTTATAGTTGGTGGCAATCAGTAATCGAATTAGTTCACTAAATTTTGAATACATGGGCTACTAGAGTGTATGCATGTTGTTTACAGTTGTTGAATTTGCAGTAGGGAAGGGGAGGCTGGGATTTCGGGGTAGATAAGGAGCGGAATTAGAGAGTGAGAGGGAGTACAGATGTTAACTGTGGCTTGAGATTTATGATATGCAAAGTGCTCCTTATAGCTCTCTTCTTT
This sequence comes from Acipenser oxyrinchus oxyrinchus, assembly GCA_030684275.1. NCBI lineage: Eukaryota > Metazoa > Chordata > Actinopteri > Acipenseriformes > Acipenseridae > Acipenser > Acipenser oxyrinchus. The sequence goes on from CM060249.1 coordinate 82,565,990, forward strand.
ATCATCCTAAATTTTTGTAACCACGCTCCCCTCAGTTTCTTTTACTGTGTTTTTGTCATTACTATGCTACTGTCCTATAGGATATTGCAATATGATGAGTGCCGAGTCGGTGATCTTTCTCCATGTCACATATCTTTGTTTTCTGAGTGCTAAGTCTTTTACTTATTCACTCTCCCTGATCTTTTATTCCTATCTTTTACCATGGATAGTGCTGTCATTAACTCCTGAAATTTACGAGGGGCCAATCATCCTATAAAGAAAGCACAGTGCTTAAATTATCTGAAGAAAAAAGATTGATATTGCATGTTTAGCAGGAAACTCATTTGATTTTAAGTGATGTTGCTTGTTTTCAAAATAAACATTAGAAGGCAACTGCATATTGCTCTGCTCAGAATAAACATAGGGGTGTCCATATTCTTGCCAAGAGACAGCTGTACCTCAAAATTTGTCTTCAAGTTAATGACTCGGAGGGGAGATTTTGCTATGTGACTACGCTGTTGAATAAGGTAGAGGTCTGTATTGCTGTTCTATGTGCACCAAATATCTGGTCTTTCAACCAGATCAAACATACATTGGCCTCATTGGGGAATATTCCTGTTATATTTGGTTGGAGATTTCAATGAGCTATTCAATCCATTGTTAGACATATCTCACCCTTCAGCCACACATTTTCCTAAAATTGCTTAATTTTTAAACTAATTTATCTCCTTTTCTTATATCTGGTTAGACTATTTACATGACAAGATCTACGGCTTGGCTACACTTCATCTTGTTTTTGTATTTTTGTATTAATGTGACACTTTTTTACTTGTCCTGCCTCCCCCTTTCCCTAGTCCCAAAGGGTGGGGAAAAGAAAGAAAAATAATAAAAATTGTTCACACACACACACAAAGAAAATGCTGCTGCCTTCAAGCGAAATGTTTTAATTAAATCAATCCGTTAATGTTTTAAAATGTTTCAGTCGATGAGGTCGTTAATGAATGCGTTTATCGTCTGTCGCATGTCACGTACATCACTTCCTGTCTCAACGACTAGATAAGGAGAATTCTTTAATCAAAATGCATGTTAATGAGATCAAGAAAATTGAATGGAAACTTCTAGTGCACAGGGAGGCAGCTCTCACCAGCGAGCAGAAGCCCAGTGGAAATAAAAAATAATGGGAATATCTATTTTGTGTATAATTTGTAAACTTAATTTAAAATTGTGCATTTGTCATGCAGAATGTACATTTACTGAGAACACTTCACATATAAAATGCTGATTTATGATTATCTGGTGTGTGGGTAAAAATGAGACGCCACGGATTAACAATATACATAAATAACTAATAATAATTAAACCCCACTAGTTATTTTCTGGGGGATATTTTGACACAGTTTACTATATACAACTCTTTTCATGTACATTTTGCAATCTTTTTGGTTAGCCATCTGTGTATATTGGTTAGAATTTATTTGCTTATGTTGACATCTAATTTTGTATGTATTTTATTTTTAGCATGTACGATTGTAGGCTGTAAATAAATATGCCATTTGTGTTTGTAGTTATTAGTTATTATACATTTATAAGACGTATGTAACACTTCATTATATATTTATTAAGCTTCTAAAATTACGATAGAACTCCCGGTCCAACCCAATACACAATTTTGTTTATAAATAAACTCAACGTGATTATAAGTAACCAAACACTTACAGTATTATAAGAAAATGTTCTATGCAGACAAACGTGTGACCGTATACATTGTACATATAATGTGGGGGGAGTCTGACAACATGACAAATACGTTTAGGCAAAATCCATGTCAATGATCTCAATTACATTCCTAGTGGATCTGTGTGTCCTTCTGCACCTGTTCTTCGTTCTTGTGTGGATTAGACACAGGTGTTAAAGTCAAGGACGCATTGCAAATCCGCAATCACCTAAGGAAACTTTATTGCAATATCTAATATGCTGTTTTTTATACCAAGATTTCAGTTGTATAATTCAAATAAAATCTACAGTAGAAGTCAGCTGTCATACATTTGCATAATTCAAATAGGCTACAGTTGCATTGATAATTTCTTAGCAACATTACACTGGGTGCAACTAACGGTATATCATTTTAGCAACACAACAAACATTCCGTAAGGTTACAAATGGTTAAATATTAACTACAAATATTGAATTATCTAGGTAGTCTGTAAGAAATTAATTCTGTATCGTCAGTGCCACAGACGCGGTCTGTTAAATTTCTGTTTCAAGGTGATTTATATTCTCTTTCATTAATTAAAATTCTCCTTTTCCAAGTACAAATTAACTTCTGATAAATTATGACAATTAATACAGATTTGCTTTTAAATTCGCACACAAACAAAAGAAATAGTTGTAAGAAGCACTGCTCGTTAAGATATTAACATTATTTTGTAAATTAACATAATTTTGGAAATCACATTAGGACGATTAATTAATAACGAAAAAGGCATAACGATTGCTTAAATGCCCAAATCAATGCTCTTGATTAACACTGGAGTTTTCATTTACAACCTTTTGAAAATTCTGCCCTTATTATCTTGTCATCTTTTTTTAACTATGTTTCTTTTCAAACAAGATCATCACTGTTGCTTGTGACCGATTTCTCACTTTTTTTCCTTTGTTCCATCCTCTCAGCCTTATACCTTCTGAACCAAATATATATTTTTGTATAATAAGGGGGAAATTGCCCAACCACACCAACCACACACAGATTCTTCCATTGTAAACCTGGCATCACAGGTTTGGCCTTTTCAAAATATTGTTCTTCCTCCACCCTTTAACCTACAACTGATAGAAATGGCCATATAACGTATATTTTGCCACATTAAATAGAGGAATTTAATTTCCAGTTTCCCAAAACTTTGCCTTTGTATTTGGCTTGTGAATTAGAGGAATTAGGTACGTGAACATTTGTTGAATAAGTCGTTTGATTTCTACGAAGTGAATTTCATTTTAGTGAATGAGGCTAATAGTGCTTCTCATTTAAATGTCTGTGATTTGTACTAAACATATACTCACAGTACATGTAAATGGGTATTGGTAGTCGGAAAAAGAATATACTTATTCCTACTTTAAGTTTATTATCTTTGCAGCATTTGCCATATATAAATATCAAACAGTATCAACACAATGTTTTTCCATGTGTATAGTTTTAATAGAATAGGCAATGTTTTTTTTTGTTTGTTTTGTTTTGTTTTGTCGTTTTACATGTGTGTACAGTATAATAGCTTATGTATGTGATTTATGAAAGTGGAGTGTTGTTCATCAAAACTGCCCCTGTAGTAAAATTGCTTTTGAATTTTGTAGGATAACTTTTTTATCCTTAACTTCAAGCACCCATGCATACATTCTGTAGAAACCTTTAACATTCTTGACTTCTTGAGATAATATATATAATGAGTAACATTTATATGTATTGTTTCAACACAGTCTAGAGTATAATAATACTCTTACTTGAATCAACTCATGCAACAGACATGTACCCGTTATTCAACTTGTATGCTGCCAAAGCTTACAGTATGGGAGACGTTGCCTTACATGTATAACCAAAATTATAACCTGTGAAAATTATACTGTTATTACTTTTATTATTGATACATTATAAATTGATAAGCAAAAAAGTATAAATATTTGGAAGTAGAATCTGCATTCTCCATCATTTCAAAACACCACATAAAATGATTTGCTAATATTTCATCACCAAGCTTTGCATAGCAATTTTGTACTAATTTTAGAACAACTAATCTGAGCTGTTATTTTAATGTTATTACATGTTTCTATATATTTCAAATTGAAAAAAAAATGTATCCACAGTCTGTGTCTATAAATGAAAATAGTAGCTTAAATATTTAAAACTTGTGTTTCATTGTTTTCGGTGTTGTTTATATATTGGCCTGAAATATACAGTATGTATAATTAATTATAAACACATGATCTGGGTTTAATGAGCACTTGGATACTATGTCGTAACACTACTCTGTGCCATGTAGAATTAACCTGCATGTGGAGGTCATTACATTTCTAAATAGCCCTTCAAGTTGTTTCTTGTGTTGCATTAAAATTGGCCCGCTTTCTGCATTTGCTACCTCCCATTAACACAGTTAAAATGTATGTGTCTATTGTAGAATGCACAGTACATGTGTATCACATGTATTTCTCTGTGCTGCATAGTACCCAAAGACGGATCCCTGCACTGAAATAATACTTTTCTCCATGGTGAGAAATTAGCTAGATAACTGCAGAAAGTATTGGACTTTTTTAGCTGGTGTAGGGTAGTCTATTTTCTTACTGTAGTCCTGTAGTCTGAAAGGTGTTTTTTTTTGAAACATTGGCATTGATGGCAATGCTGTGTTTTTTGTTTTTTGTACTTTGCATTTCTTCCACAAATTTAGTAAGCTCAGGTAGAAAAAAACAGAAACAATTTTATATGAAAAAAACACAGACAAAATGACTAGGTTGTCTACTGTACTTGACTATCCTTGTAGTTTTACCTGCCAGTTAAAACATCTGTATATTAATGTACTTCACATTATAATACATAATCAGCTAGTTGAAAGAGTTTGCATATATTTCATTGTGTGGAGCCAAGCAAATTGATTTTTGACTTTGAATGAATAGCATGTAACTGATAATTGTTTATAGGAAGTAACCCGACAGCTGCTCAATTAGTTTTTGAACAATTTCCAATACTTTCCAAAGCAGAATGCATGATATCACCACATTTCTGCTAAGCAATTGTGTTTTTTGTAAATTAATTAACCTCTAACCCTCTGCTTTGGCCGAAGTATTGTTTTGTAGGTGCTTTAACCTTTCCTTTGCTATCATTATGACTCTCCATCACATCATTCCACCTCCTGTTTTACTCTTGACAAATGACAGTAAAATAAACTCATAAACATGCATTCGGCTAATTTGCATCATTCCTCCAATCAGTATCTTGCTGGAAAGAAGGGAGAAACATGGGATAGATCATAGGTAGGTACCATTTTCCATATGTTACCCATTAAGGGAGGAAGGTAACATTGATATATTACATTATCGCTGCTGCGTGTTCTGATAAACAGCACTCCACTAAAATGTTCATCAACTGTGCCTCTGTGAAAGAAGAACACACTTCCAGGAATAGCCATTGTCTTGCTGCAAGCATTGTGCCCTGAAGTGCTATAGGAGGTGAAAAAATAATTAGCCCCATTTACAAGATAACATGAAATACAATGATTCTAATTACTTTTAGCAGTGGATTGCATTAGTCCATATTTCAATTGCACTTGATAGATAGGTTTGCTCACTTACAGAAGCCACTTCAATTAGAAAGTCTGACAGATCTTTGTTAGATTAAAAGCTAGGGGTGTGCCAAATAATGAGTACTAACGAGTATACATAACAAGTACGGACATTTTTCCAAGTATGTGTCATAACAAGTAATTTTGCTATTACTCGTTCTGAGATTTTTTTTTTTAATTTTTTTTAAATGCATTGAATCGGCTCCTGGATTCAATAGGGCAGTGACGACTGTCAATCTCAGGTCTAGAGATAGAGAGCCAATCCAGGGGGAGGAAGGAAGAGGTACCATTGTGACACAGTCTCTGACACAGTGGAACTTTTCGAAAAGAATATAATTTATTACAATATACTTAAAAAAATAAATAATAATTTGAGATATTGGGTAAGGTAGCTTGGTGATTTTAGCCTTTTTAAAGGCTAGTATACGACTGGTATATAATTTATTTTACCCTCTAAACTCCAGGGGCCATGAGCGTCCATCCTGCAAATTATTAGAACGCCCAACAGCGCCGGTGTCTTTTTTCAGGTGATGTGGTAATCATTCTCACATCAACAAATTCAAATCACTCTTCCGCATACACAGAAGGGATTCTCTTATGACCTGGAAGTGGAAATTATGTATTTTTATATCATTAAATCATTGAAGCTGTCTATCTTTGAAGTACACCAAAACAAAGATGGTGCCCAAGAGAAGAAAAGTTTTATCGGTTGAGACTGTTGTTTCAGAAATTGATCCTGAATCAATCTTGTCTGCCTCGGACATTGATTCGGATGAGATACAAGAGTTTCAAGTAAGGGAAATATTGCAAAAACAAATATACTGCTGATATGCCAAACGTATATCCTGAAAGAAAACTGTATGTCAATTTTTTTACAGCCCCTTATATTTGTGGAAGTAAAACAACACGTTTTACTTTGCAAAAACTGTCAAACTTGTAATTATAGTTTTTGCTTGGTTTCTTAGTTATGTTTATTTTAATAAAACATAGACAAAATCTAAATTTTGGGCAAAAATTCTCAGCAATCTATAGAAGGGTTCTAGAATTATTCTGGGGTCTAAAGGGTTACAGGTGTCTGTGATGGACTTCACATATTTTTTTATTTTTTGGGGATCTTCTCTTTGTCTAGCAAGAAAAGCCATTTTGTGTGTGGCTAAAAGCTTCAGCATGCTATAATTTTTACACCAAATACAGACTATACATTTGTTTTTATGTTCATCTTGAAAAGAAAAGCATATTTCATATATTTTTATCTATAGTCTTATAAGAAAACTGCGTTTTTCTTTATCTTACGTAATTAAGATTTCTTGTTCTGTTTTTTTTTTTACTTGCAAATTCCTCAAAGACTTCCTTTCCTTGTTTTAAACTAAAATAATATAGTTGCGAGACAGATATTTTTTGGTATTTTATTTAGATCATGCACCTGATTTACTACAATATTAGTAGTACTGTATTATACACAGACGCCACTTACTAAGTTAAGTGTGTGTTAAATTAATAATAATTCAGATTTTAATTTACTTTTTTGCTGAAAAGCAGCCGCCTTTAGGAGGATAGTTTTTTTTTTATCTGTTCATCTGACTGTTGTATATAAGAAAATGAAAAATCTGACATCCCCAAATAACAGCAAAATAATAATGCTAAATATAGTCTTGCAGATTTGTAGTCTTCTTTTATTGATCTTGTCATATTTGCATACATATTGTGAGAACTACTCACCACATAAACCTCCCTATCACAATAAACAACTGAAATCCCCCCAAACTACTAAATAAATAATAAATACATCTTGCAGAATGCTCTTATTGGTCTAATCAAAAGTCAAGAGTATATATACCACCACCTTCGCCATCACAGCAAATACAAATAAATATTCCAGATTGTGAGTGTTGAAAAACTTTAATCATAAAAGAGAATAATATTTTATAAAAACACAGTTTCATCTTTCCCTTTTGGTATTTACTAAACAAAAGTACTACAGTATGGCAGACAACACACCACAGCCCCATTTTAAACTGTTAAAATGAACTGGTCTAATACCAGCAGGTTTCCATTACATGAGAGTAGATGTTAAAACTTCATGCTGATTTGAACTTGGCTCTCGCCAAGATAAGCACCAACTAAGACGTAGCTTCACAGTAAACTAATGTGATCCATATGTGTCTCCATCCATTTGCGCTTCCTTCCATATGATGATGTAGATATCCTTCTGTCTGGTGTTGATGGCTGAAGTGTAATGCTGGCTCCAGGGATCAGCTTATTTTGCCTCCCTAGCGCATCAGCACACACAACGGCTGCGATGTTGGCTCCGGGATCAACCATAGTGCGGTCTCCCCAGCGCATCAGCATGACAACCGCCTGGATTGAGCTAAGTAGGGTACATCTCTGGGGTCTTCAAGTGGGCACCTTCCATCCTCGGTGTTTCGTCGACCAGCCCACGACACCTCAAGAGGGCTCGACGGTGATTCTGGCGTCCCAGCATCACCCCTCCGTCCCCCACTCAACTCAGCCCAGCTTACTTACCTGTACATCAGCCTTTCTTTCTTTCTATTGTGCTTGAGATCCCCAGCCAGAATCTTTCCGTCTCAACCACAGCCAGTTGCTGCTCCTCTCTGCTGCTTCAGATAAGTTCTTCACTGTGTGACGCAACTCTTGGCCATTGAATCCGACATCTCTGAGAAACCGGGTTGTAGAGTGTGCCACAAATCCTCGACATCCCACTTCCACTGGGTAAACCCAGACTCTCCATCCTCGCTGTTCCGCTTCAGTGGCTAGTTGAGCATACCGCAATTTCTTCCTCTCATACGCCTCATCTACCGCATCCTCCCATGGCACTGTTAACTATACCAGGTGAACAAGGCGTGCTGATCCAGACCACAAGACAATATCTGGTCGAAGGTTTGTGGTGGCAATCTCAGGTGGAAAAATAAGCCGTTGACCAACATCTGCCAGCATTTTCCAGTCTCTAGCAGCTTCCAGTTGTCCTGGGCGAGGATTGGTTTTAATACCTTTTCTTGGTGGTTGCTCTCCTGGGCGGAGGAATGTTGTCTTTTGTGTGTAATGTTTTGATGGAACAGGTGGCAACTTATTGGTCATGTTACACTTGTCTTCCAATGCTAAGGCCAAACATTGCAGCACCTGGTCATGGCGCCAAGTAAACCGTCCTTGGCTAAGAGCCACCTTACATCCTGTCAAAATGTGCCTTAATGTTGCAGGTGATGAACACAAAGGACATGAGGGATCCTCTCCTACCCAGAGGTTTAGGTTCTGTGGTGATGGGAGAACATCATATGTTGACCTTATAAGGAAACTGATCCTGCTCTGTTCCATTGACCATAGGTCTTGCCAGCCAATCTTGCGTTGTTCCACACTCTCCCATCTTATCCATTCTCCCTGCTTGCCCTGGGAAATGGCCTTTATACACCTCATCCTTTCCTCCTGCTTTTGCACCTCGTTGACTACAAGCTTCCTCCGTTGCGCTGGGGCTTCCTTGTGCCATGTAGGAGGAGCTAAACTGAGACCAAGACCCCCTCTTCCATGCTGAACTTGCCCCATGATATCACCAATTCGAAGGGCAGCCTTTGCATCCTCCACAGCTTTCTTTGCCACCCACTTTCTTCCAGTTTTCAACATAGGTGCTGCCTCCCTTACGCATTTGTAGCGTGACTCTACTAATGTCATTTCCAGTCGGACCTTGGCGCACTTAAACTCCTCGGTTAGAGCGGAGACAGGTAGCTGCAGTATTCCTTTACCATAAAGTCCCACTCTGCTGAGGCAGCGTGGAACTCCCAACCATTTCCTGATGTGTGAACTGATTAAAGCTTCCAGCTTCTACTGTTGTCAAAGAAACCTCGTACACAGTCAGTGGCCACAGCAACCTTGGCAGTAGGCCAAACTGAAAGCACCAGAGTTTTAATTTGCCTGGTAAAGTGCTGCTGTCTATGCTCTTCAACCCTTCCACAGCTTGTTGTCTAACTTCTCCCACACGAACTGTGTCCTTTAGATCCCCGTCGTACCATCTCCCAAGGCTCTTCACTGGCTTCTCAGACACTGTTGGTATTGCCTCACCATTAATGAAGAACGTTTTATCTACTACTTTACCTTTAATTATAGAGATGCTCCTTGATTTAGTGGGCTTGAATTGCATTCGTGCCCATTCGGTGTTATTGGTTAATTTGCCCAATAACCGATTAGTGCAGGCTACTGTTGTAGTCATGGTTGTCATGTCATCCATGTATGCTCGAATTGGTGGTAGTCGTATTCCAGAAGCCAAGCTCTCCTCCCACTACCCATTTTGATGCCCTAATGATTACTTCCATTGCCATGGTAAAAGCCAGTGGAGAAATGGTGCATCCTGCCATTATTCCAACTTCTAGGCATTGCCATGTAGTGCTGAATTCTGAAGTTGAAAAACTAAATTGCAAATCTCCAAAGTAGGCTTTCACTAGATTTGTTATTGTCATTGGTACACTGAAAAATCAAATGCAGCCCAAAGAAGTTCATGTGGCACTGAACCATATGCATTAGCCAAATCCAGGAATGTCACATGGAGCTCCTTCCTCTCCTTTTAGCTGATTGAATTTGTTGCCAGATCACATTGATTTGTTCTAAGCATCCTGGGAAACCTGGAATGCCCGCTTTTGTATTGAAGTGTCAATGAAGCAGTTCTTTAATAGGTAAGTTGAAATCTCTGAGCAATAATGCTGAAGAAAATCTTGCCTTCTACGCTTAATAGGAAATAGGGCTTAAACTGACTGATGCTGCTAGAATCTTTTCTTTAGGTACAAAGACTCCACCTGCTCGGCGCCATGCTCTTGGTACAACCTGTTTTTCCCATGCCACTTTCATCAGTTTCCACAGGATTCGTAGAACTCCTGAAGCACTCTTGTACACTCTGTACGGAACTCCATTAGGCCCTGGAGATGATGAAGCCCTTGCTTTTTTCACAGCTTGCTCTACTTCTTTCCACTTAGGTGCACAGTCCTCCATTTGGTATTCTGGTGGATTGATAGGTGGGATGTCTGAAGGAATTGACATAGGCTCCTGCCTTTTTGAATCTGTATGCTTTCCTCCAAATATCTCTCCAACTCAAACTTAGATGCTTTTAGTGTGCCATTCTTCTCACTGGTGAATAACTTCTTTACAAATTTGAATGGGTCTTTATAAAAGTTAGTTCTCGCACGCTCCTTCTTTTTGTAGCGTTTCCGTAGGCGCTCAGCTCTGCGCAATGTTGCAAGCTTATCTTTTATGACCGTTTGTAAAAGATTGAGTCCCTCCTTCTGACTTTCTTCTGCTCTTCTCCATTGCTTCCTCAGCTGTCTCCTTTCTCTAACTAAGTGTTCAATCTCCTGCTGCCGTCTAGACTTTCCAGGAATAGTTTGTACTTTTTCCTTCCTTTTCTCAACTCCAAACCTCTCGCGTAGATGATGTCCCCAAATTTATCCAGTTTCTTTTCAACTGTTCCACTTAACCTTTCCAATGCAAAGCAGAGATCTGTGTTTACTGTGTCCCATGCAGTTTTCTCACAAGCTCTTGGCCATTTAACTCCAGGCTTGTGCCCGTTGAGGTTCTTTTCTCTCTTACGCTGGTTTGTCTGACCGGGTTCACAAGGATCATTAGGTTCATCACTAACTGTGTCCATGCAAGTCCTCCTCACATCTATGACAGGGTGCTGATATCCTGCGAACTGTGGTTTGCTTCCTGTCGCTGGATTTCATTCGACTGACTTGACTGACTTCGTAAGAAGTACTGATCAATGCGAGGCCCTTGTCCCTTCTCCCTCAAGCATTTCATTCTCCCTTGATGAATCTTCAAACCCCTGACTGTTGTCGCCTTGCTCCAGCCGCAGACACAAACCTGGAGTTCCATGTCTTTGCTAACTGCAGATCTTGAACTAGTCTTTTGTGAAGTACTCTCCATACTCCATATCCGTTTCCGTTCCTAAGTCCTTAACCGTGTTGTCCAACGTTGAGTCATCTTCCGCCCCCGCTCTCGCAGACTCTAGGGGTATTTTTCTGTTTCAAGTTCAGCCTATGCAGAGGGCATTGCAAATGGCGTATGTCTTGGGTACCATTGTCAGGTCACTGCAGCGGAGGGAAACACTGCGACAACAATTGAGGCTGGTTGAGGCTACTTCTGTTGGTGATGATGAAAGTAGTATTCCTGATGCTGGTGAGGGGCTATGCAGAGCAGCCAACAACGTAGAGCCTTGTCTGGAAGCACAGCTGAAAAGGTTATTTGCATATGTATTTCAGGACAAAAATGTTGTTCTGGCCACTCTTTTGGAACTGCTCTTGAAAATTGGCTGTGTCCTAGGCAATGAGGATTTAGAGTTAGAGTAAGGAAGAGTAAGCTGATTCAGGAGGTGGAACAGGCTGCAGGGGGCAGTGGCAATGTGAGTGAGGGTGGAGATGCTGCAAGTACTTAGTCTGACGCTGATGGTGGCCGTAGTGCTAGCACCTTCAGCTCTGTGTTGAATTTTCTACATAGCAAAAAGAAATCCACCATCTCTACAGCAGTCCAATGCAACATGGCCCTTCTGCTAAGAGCATGGCGAAGGCATACTTGTCAGAAAACGAGATTGCCCAGCAGGGTGATCCTAAGCTATATTGGTCACATGTTGGCCTGCGCTGGCAGATTTGACCTTCCGATTTATGGTATGTCCACAACCAGTGTGCAGTCTGTGAGAGTGTTCAGAACAGCAGGTTATGTTTTTAGTCTACACTGTACCTCACTGGATCCACATCATGTTTTTGTAAAGGTAAATGATGACTTCATCAAGAGCAATCACTTTTAAAACATAGCATCATTAGTACAAGCGTCTTACTGCAGCATCGTCACACAAGTGATTGTTCATGTAAATAGTACTTCGATGTTTTGTTTGAAAACAGTTAAACAAGACTCATCTTAAAAAAAGTGTTCCTGTCTTCTTTAGAACTGCCATCCAGTCACCGAAGTTATTGTTCTTGTGAGTAGTTCATTTAATTGAAAACAATTGAACAACTTTCCAAAAACAAACAAACACATTATTTAACTTGTCTTGTGCACAAAAAAAGCATTTTTTTCTCTACTTAAAACTCACAAATAAATGACACATTAGGACTTTGAAACGATCAAAAGCCTTGTTAAATAAACATTCAACCACTTTCTGGATGAAAATCAGTTCCAGAGATGCAATTTAATGGCATTTCTGGTTTTACCATTGTCTATCCGGTGATGTCATCGAAGTTAAATCCGAGTATGAGTATTCATAAGAATATTGGTTTTTGTGAACGAGTAATGCGTTCTTTGCACACCCCTATTAAAAGCATTCTTGGAATTCAGAACAACTCATAGGGGCTGAGTTGTTGTAAACTATGCAGATTACTCAAATTCCTCATTTAGTTTTTTAAAAGGAGAAAAATCCCTGCTAAAGTTACAAAACTATATAAAAGAAAGTCACAGAAGGTATTTTGTTTAAGGCATTTTATATTGGTTAGGGTTTTTTTTTTTTTATTACATTTGAAGTTTCTTTTACCGTTTTGAGAAATTGAAGCACTGCAAATCAGCTCCATTGTAATACTCTGAAATACCATAAATACTATACAATTTGTAAATAGCTAATCAAGCTAAAATGCAGTGGTTTGACTGGAACCTTACTGTTACTTCCACTGTAGTGGACCATAATGTTTAAAATGTGCTTCTGAGTTTCAAGATACATCTCAACAATTACTTTATGGACCAAAATAAAGTCAGTAGCTGACTCTAAAACACAATCTTGGTAAATTTCGCCTCCACTTTGATGTATGATAGTTTAGAAAATATTGTAACAGTTATTAATTGTGAAATACATTATTATTTGTTTATTTAGCAGACGCCTTTATCCAAGGAGACTTACAGAGACTAGGGTGTGTGAACCATGCATCAGCTGCAGAGTCACTTACAATTACGTCTCACCCAAAAGACGGAGCACAAGGAGGTTAAGTGACTTGCTCAGTGTCACACAATAAGTCTGGCTGTGGTGGGATTTGAACCGGGTACCTGGTTATCAGCCTCTTTCTTTAACCAATGGACCATTATTTGCTTCCTTGAAATAGATTTAAATAAATACATTTTAGCTAATGTAAATGGGGCTGAAAAGTGTTTTGGGCTTATGCACTATTTTATATTGAATCATGGGGAATAATTCTGACATCTTGAGAATTCCTCCCAAATATATTTACCCTTGTTTTCAGCTTGCAGCATAACAAATACACAGCATTGTATTCCTCATTCCATGCCTTTTTAAGAGGGCAGTATATTTTTCAAACATCCAGTGCCTTCAAAAACTTTGTGTTTCAAATGGTAACAACTAGTTTTGCTATGTTTTTATGAATTGATTTGAGTTAACACAATGATCAAAAATGCAATTAAATGATTTTCCACACCTACCATATAAATTAATATACTGCCCTTATATATAGTTTTTGTTTTATTGTGTTATATTAGCACCTACCTCTGTGTAAAACCTACCTTTTGTAGTTAATCTTTTATGTCTTTCATATGTTTATTTACTGGGCTGAAAATGTAATAGATTTGACCAGAATACAAATTCAATTTTGATTGAAACAATCAAGCATAACAATCAGTGCTTTTGGAATACTGTGAATCGATGTTTATGTGTTCATTTAACACATACCAATCTGTTTTTGTTCAGTTTGACCTATTGATTCTTCTTTCTTTTTTGTTTAAAGTAAGTACCTTCTGTCGTCTGTTGCAAGGATTGTGTCAATCAATTTGGTCTCATTTCAGTATTATGTATAATCTTGAAAATGCTAACCTTGTCATATTTAGCAGCTGTGTTCAGAAATGCTACTGTAAGCCTAAGAGGGCTAACCAGCATTCTTGCAAGATGTCAGAACTATCTACCATTACCCTGTAAGTGGAAGTACTTGCATAACATTTGGTGTTTTTGTGAAGCATGATTATCAGGTTACATTTTCCTGACATTTCCCTTTTTCAATTGCTCATTCTTCACAATGACATTCTTTTTTGTTAAGCATATTTTACCTCAGTTACTGCATATGAATTTGCATTTGTCAAAGCACCTATTTTTGAAGATGAATAAATATCTTCCATGTATCATTTCAGATAGAAATGGCACTAACAGGCATGACAGCGTTGCTGTATAACCAAGAGAAAGAATGTATGAAAAAAGTGACAGAGATCTGTATTACAAATGTTGTAGCCATTCTGTGGTGTATTTGTAGTTCACAAATGTGGATTTAATCTCAATAATGTGAAATTTGGTTGACTACAAAAAATGTTAGAAAAGCATATGGTTATCCACAACATATAATTAGTGGAGACGTTAATACATTTAGATGTACATATTTTAACAGTTATGCCCATATTCTGAATGGTCAAGTTTAGTCAGAACCTCCCCCAAAAAAACAAAAAAAACAAGAGCACATCTTTAAGGCAGCCATGCCTTCCAAATATGGCATGTTGTTTTAGAAACAATCTCATCTCTTATGTTACATTTCTATCTTCTGCCTGGACTACCAGTAATTTTAAAGCAAATTGACCTGTTTACATTAGTAACAGATCAAAAACAAACTTGTGCTAAAACTCTGTCAGCTCTGGTTAGGGTTGTCTGGTAGGTATTGAGCTCTCCAAATCCCTTTGATCGAGAAAGTGACCCTTTGATGGTGCATGTGCAAATGATTTGTAGAGGCAAGTGAAACAGAACCTTCAACAGCCTGCTATGTTCCTGTTAAGCCCACTTCTTTTTACTGTATTCACATAAGATACACTTTTACAGCCCTGCTCCAGATATTTTTCGAATGACATCCCCCTCTCTAAGGGTACACCACCCTGTGTACTGTCTTTCCAAATCAGACCATGATATACACAAGCTAGAAGTATCTATGTTGTCCTATAATTATGTGAATCTTAAAATACATATATCATCTTCTATTGCCTGAAACAATCCTACCCAGGGTCTTGACATGTCCACTGCCATTATCATCCTTTAGATTCGTGCAAAACTTTTACATTTTTTCTTCGATATTGTGTGTGAGACCTTTGTTACGTACCCATCCACGCTCTATAATGCATTTTTTCAAAGGAAAATCATAATGCATATTGTTCCTATGAATATTATATAAATGTTTATTGTATTCTACTATCCTCCTGAAGTCTGTCATTCTAGTCATCTCTGTCAAATTGGATGTATGCGTATGCATAACAAAAGGATGCCCACAGATAATACAGCACTCTAACCGCATGGATAGATTATTATAATTTTAGGTAGCATTTGAGATGATAATTTAATTCTTAGATTATCTCATTAAGTGTGAATATACTGTGTAGTTTTATTTCTTTAGTGGTTAAATGTTATTTAAAAAACAAGAACATTGTTAATATTATTTTAATATAATGTAAGTACATTTTTTAATATAATGTTACGTTTTCATTAATAAAGGCACCATCACAAATGTCTGCCTACTTCACAAACCACAGAATATATATTTTTAATTGCGAAGGCTTATGCCCTGTTGTCACATATATGAAACTTAAAACTAAGGATTAGTAACATGCAAAATCAGTGGTATCAAATCACTGGTAAAATGGTTTTTGTGATCACAATATAGCCCTGAGAGGACATTAGTCCACATTACAAAATAACCTCAAAATTCAACAGACATGTAATGGGCAGTCTTGGCTTGAGACTGAATGAAGCCATGACTAAATGGCAGGGGGTGGGGGTTCAGGTCAGTATTGAGGTTTGTTCACAAAGCTGGAAGGGCTCTTGTATGCTTACTAGACATCGCCATCAGCCCCCACATCACAAGTTGCCATCAAGTTAGTATTGATTGACAATGGATGTCCTATTGTTGCCTGTGCTTGAATGGATCACCCATTTCCATTTTTATCATTCCCTCAAAGAGTAAAACAAAAAAATCCAGTTGCAAGCCATTCATTTAATGTGATTCTCTTGTTTTACCAGGAGACTGGCCCGTTCAACTCTTCTGCTGATCCCACTTTTTGGAATTCACTACACAGTATTTGCCTTTTCCCCTGAGAACGTGAGTAAAAAGGAACGGCTCGTCTTTGAACTTGGTCTCGGATCATTTCAGGTGAATATGAACTGTTTTCAATAAATTATGTGAATAATACTATGAGTAGTAGTGTGAATTTAATGCATACCATTTACATACAACCATTTTTGCTGGTGCAGAGTTGCCTTTTCAGTAAGAGTAAAGAGGAACATTCAGACCCATGGCATAGTAACATTCCCTGTTGACAGATCCTGTCAAAAGAATTGTAAGGGTATGTTAAAAATGTACATTTGAATGTATACACATTGAAGACATTTAAAAAATAAAACTTCTCGTCGCAGCATTTATCATTGAATTTATCAAATTTGTATTATCTTCCAGTACCCAAAGTTTTACACCTTTGTTGCCCGCAAACAAGCAAAATTATATATGACAACTGTTTACTAGAACCAAGTGGGCTGGCAACAGACCACACACAATCTAGAACTAGGTCATTCTTATACGTGTGTAATTTACCACACGTTATGCAAAGTCTCGCTGAGACTGGGACTAGGGGTCTTGGTCAGCATATTCTGGTTTTAAAATGAATGTACCTTATACACTAGGCCTTCTGTCAATATCTCTACATTTATTGCTGAGTTTATTTTTTTAATGTTCCCATGGTGGTTCTTAAATGTTGGTTGGGCTGCTTAAGGATCCTTCACTAATGAGCAGGGTAATTTTAACATTAAGACCCTGGTTGGGATCCCCAAGTGTTGTCCAGAGCGTTTTAACCTTAACATGTAAAATAAATCAATACTGTTTCCAGTGTGTGATTTCTGTTCTGTTCTGTTCTATTCTGTTCTGTTCTATTTTCTTCAGGGGTTTGTTGTTGCAGTCCTGTACTGCTTTCTGAATGGGGAGGTAAGTCCAACCATTTTTTTTAATTTTTTTTTTTACCTACAGCAGGTTCACAGTTGAAGGTTAAGTGCATTATCGGGGGGCACACACCAGGCATCCATGAATATGTGCTTTGGGATAAGGCTTGCAATAATAAATAACATTATATACCTCAGAGCTTTTGCATTTCATTCTGTACATTGATCAAATAGACATCTGCAGGTTCATTACTGGTTAATAATGAGCCTGTAATGACTAGTCAGAGTTCCATTACCACACAAACACGCAGTATTCTGTCTGAGGTCCATTTATGGAAACAAAGAGGCTTACAGCACTGCAAAGCCCTCATAGCAGGTCGATTTATAGTGTGTACCTGTCATTTTCTTAATTCGAAATCCATATTAGTACAATCCCTATTGTATTGGTATATCTATAATAACAAAGTGAGTGTTACTGGGTTTAGTATTTACATATGTGATTCCAAACGGTTTGAATATTGATTTAGATAAAAATGAAAATAAACATATTCTAAATTATTCTTAAACAAAACGTATTAAAAGAAAAGTGACAGGGATCTGTATTACAAATATTGTAGCCGTTCTGAAGTATATTTGTAGTTCACAAAAGTGGATTTAGTTTCAATAATGTGACGTTTTGTTGTCTAAAAAAACTTTAAAATGTGAGAGAGAATTACTACTAACATTTTGTTAATGATATGTAGTTAAAAAAAATAGTTTTGGCAATGTTGATAATTGTGAATCAGCGTGCACCTCTACAGCTAAGCACATTAAAAAATGACCTTTTCAAGTTTCTCCCTAAAGGTGCAGTCAGAAATAAAGAGGAAATGGAGGAGCTGGAAAGTCAACCGGTACTTTGCTGTGGATTTAAAACATCGTCATCCGTCACTGGCGAGCAGCGGAGTGAACGGGGGAACGCAACTGTCAATTCTGAGCAAGAGCAGCTCTCAGATTCGGATGTCGAGTATAAATGCGGAGAATCTGCCGACATGAAGCATTAAAGGCTTCCATTATAAATCAGTCCTGCAGGAAGTAAAGGCTGGCATCACCACGTTCCTGGTGCCTAAGAGTGAGACAAACAAGAAAGAGTAAAGAAAGGATCATTCATGTATATATCATACTATTAAAAGATGCATCTCATTTTATGAAATTCTGCACTCAAATTCATCTCATTTCAGGTGATGTACTGTGTATAAGAAATTGATATTGTGTATTATGTGGTGTGCAGTCATCAACCACTAGCTTACATTCTCTTAAGATGCAGAATCAAAACATCTCTGAATGTTTCTACAAATGCATATTATGAATTACGAAATTTATCAGAACCACTAAGTCTGGTAGACATAGCCAGTCTTATTTTCAAATGTGAAATGAGAAACCTGTTACCTAAAAATCAGTGGGTTAGTTTGTTTGCACACCTAGTAACGATTCTTGCTGACATTACCTGGAACCTGGCATCTGTAGATACACATTTCTGAAGGGTAATTACTTAATTACATATTGCTTTCAATATAAGCAAAAGTTATTTTTGTTCTATTTAAATTGTGTTAAAGAAGAAATGTGTGGTTTCTCCTGGTTTCTAGAAAGATAAAAACACATATTAACCTGTGTGATTAAGTTGTTGGCAAGCTTGCAGTATTTCCTTAATTTACAGTAAATGTTCTGACTTTAAGACAGTTATAATAAATTCTCTGACTTTAAGTCATGTCTAGAAAGACTATCATGTTCATCTTGACTATAGCTTGGAGCCTATAAAAATGCAAAACCAACAACAAAATTGTATGACAGATGTGATTTGTATGTATTTCTACAAGCTACAGATACCACAAAGCCACTCAGAAACATGTTTGTTTGATATTGAAGCCAATATACTACAGATATCAATTAAGTATTTGAACAGTTAAAAATATCAGCTGGGGTTTAACAGCATATATATTTTTACTATAAAAACATGTACATACTAGTGTCATTGTAATAATGAATCAGAAACCATTTCTGCTTATGGTGTTTTATCCAACAAAAGCAACAAACATTCAACAATTTTAAACATATAGTGTTGGTCTTTGCAGGGCACATCAGTGCAATATATGGCACTGTGTCTAAATGACTAACAATGTTGTGCCTGTTGAATGTGTTATACTGTATTAATCAGGAGAGAAGAGTAGCAGGAGGCTGTGGTTCATAGTACTGTCCAAATTACTGACTGAAAGTGGTATTGGACTTGTAGTGGTCTATTTCAATGATCTAAACGTGGTGGATTTAAGAACCACCCCCAATTTAAACCTGCTATATAATGAGGGCAGAGATATCAAGACACGTCGAAAAAATAAGTTAACAAATAATGTTACTGTAAGATGCATTTGTTGTTCTTTATTGCTTTACAGATTTCGTAAAAAAAAAAGGGGCAAATACTCGATGCTGCAGGGCAAACTAAATAATGCAGTGGCTTACTTTTGTTGTTAAATACAGTAACATACCCTGCAGACAATCAGTTCACCTTTGGAAAGCAATCAGTTACTTTTTCCTGCTCCTTCTTATTCATGTCTATGTTCAGAAAGATGTGCATCATACTGTGACTTACCAGCGTTCAAAGCACCTGCAACATCCACTTGTTAGCTCCACTTTTCACTCGCTCAACAGCTTTCAGCTTTTCTTCAACAGACACGTCCTTTCATTTCAACATTTCCATTCTGCATACGTAGCCAGACAGTACATTTACAGTTTATTCACATTAAGCTCCAGGCAGCAAAATGTTCAACTGCCAAAAGTTCCAAATAGTCTGATGGAGGTATTTCTTATTCAGAGGCATGCGCAGTTCGTTTCTAGTGGTGATATTTTAAAGACTGTTGAAAAGGCCAATTCCAGGACCACACTATATCTCAGTTTAGTGAGGCACTACATATCAAGAGGCGGGTGTACTAGCACTTTAATTATATGTTTATCCAGCATGGATTTTATAAACTTTGCTGTATAAAATACAAATACAGTGACGTGAGGTTTGAAAAATCTGGTTTATACATTTTAGGATGTAAATAAAGATCTGCAACTGTTAAAATAATTCAAATAGATTTCAGTGTCTGAAGCAAGCTGTAATGTAAGGGGGCACTTTGCCAAAAACAATTCTCATGATTATGGATCATGAGATCGTCTGTAAATAGTATGTAGACTTATGTGTTTATGTGACATCCATATGACACTCTGACCTTACTTTAAAAAAATGCTACTGGAGTCCAATCTGTAGAGTTGCTTTCAAGCAAAATGTGTTCTGCATTTTCTTTTAAGATAATAGTGAGGTAGCTGCATATAATTATTTACCTTTAGTATTTGCTGTTAAAATAGTTTATTTGTATGTCTTTATGAATGGATTCTATTCTGTAAGGAATGATTACCGGAGCTGTGATTTTAGTAATGGGTGATTGTTTGTTTATTTGTTTGCTGTGCTCATTTTTTGGAAATATTAACAAGTGTTTATTGAATGTGGATATTAATGTTTTATTTTACCAAGGGGGTGTGCTTTTTCTCTGTGACATTAGTAAACAGCTTCAGGTAAAACTAGCACAGCCTTGCAGTGTTTCACAGGTATTATTAGATTGAATGTTTGCTGCTCTTCATTCTAAACTCCTGGAATAGAAGAATGTATAGAAGCACATTTCACTGAGTAGGCCATTAGAATCAGGCTTTTGCTTAAACTAGTCTGAAAATTTAAGTTACTTCTCATTGTGTTTATGCCACACTGTTTTTTCCCATTCAAACATATTTTGCCCAGCAAATCAGCTTTTTCTTTGTTTTTAATTTAGGTTTTCTTATTTTAGTTCCCAAAGTGCCTTTTGGTGAAAGTATGGAATTCAGTGGTATTCGTTAAGTGTAATTTTGGTGAGTGTTTTGATTTTCTGAGTAATATATTAAACCTAAACCATACAATATAGCCAAGTGTTTTAATATACTTCAACAATGTAATAAACCAAGACGCCTTTCCAAATGTTTCAGACCACAGCTGAAGAACATGACTTTCAACAGCCCCATACCTCCCTTTTAATTGATAAAACTGATGGAAATATGCCACCATGTGCATTATACATAATAATGTTAAACTGAATCTTAAATGCAACTTTGCATTTAAAGACACATATTTGTAGAGTATGTTGTGATAACCCTTTGCAATGTTAATGTTAGTACCTTTTGATTACAAAACTTTTGTGTTCACTTTGTAAAATCCAGAATTATTTAAAAAAAGACAAGACCCTGGGCCAAATTGTTACAATAATTCCACTAATTTAATAAAACCTTGTGTGTCTAATCCATTAATAAATCTGGTGTCTTACACAAGCACAGGGATTACACAGCATGGTAGTTGGAGGTGGTTTTACAGGCAGATTAACAGTTACAGTATGTGCAGAATGCATACAATCATATTCTTTCAATGGTATAGAAACACCTGGTCATAGTAACAGAAACCACATACATGAAATAAATATGTTGCCTGGTTGAAGTAAATCATGACTTGATTTGGCCTATGATGAGGTCATTTGCTTGTATTGGGAGCAATGATTTATTTGGAGACAGTTTCATCAGAATTGGAGGGTTTTCATACCAGTCAGGCGTTTTTTGTTGCATTACTCAGCAAAGGTTATATGTTGACATTGTTTTATAAATATTCTATGTGACTAAATGTGACTTCTATTATTTAACACACACACACACACATATATATATATATATATATATATATATATATATATATATATATATATATATATATATATATATATCAGTTTCGTGCACACAACTAATACTATTCATAAAAATTATCCAACTAATGTAGATTGATAACACTTTGTGGAATGTAATATTCTGAAAAGCTAGTTATTACAAAAGTAACATGTTATTTTATTTTACTGTTTGTTTAAATAAATTGGTCTAGTTTAACAGTACTAGTATGTGAATATCACAAAAATGTAAATATGTCATATTGGTCAATACAAGTTAAGGCCAACATTAGGCTACTATATCAATATTTTCAATAATGGAGTAACTCAAATATGTAATATTTGTTTCACTGGTGATACTGCTGTAAGTGCACAGCCTAAATGTCACCATATATAGACAGCAGCATGCATCTATGGTATTCTACTTACTTTTCAAATAACTGTGCTGTCCTAACTACTAAATTGTGTAAAGTTTACAAAGATTTTTAATAGCACTTGTATACATTATTCTTTTGTTTGGATATGCAAAGGGGCTTCATTCAATCAACACTTATCTAGTTATAGAAAAACACAAATTCATGCAAGAAACACAGTACATCTGGATCCATTTTACTTATTCGATTGATGCTGAAAGTGTTAATTGGTTTGGGGAGCAAAAAAACACATTTCTTACATTTTAGAGCTACGATGCAGGAGTCCAGATAGGAAATGTAAACCACCAGTGATGTACAGTAATAACTAATTACTGTGTATGCATGAAGTAATTCTGCTGTACAGTAATTCATGTTTATTCACTATAGTACACACAAGCTAGCAACCATAGTAAGTTTTAAACCATAGAAAATGACCTGTGTTCAAACTATTCGATTAAAATTACAATAGTTACGCATCATCAGCTGGGTGTTCTGCTGTGATTAAAAATGACAGATAAGTCCACTTGCATATTGCATGATTTAATACAAGTAAACAGATTTTACCCACACATTACCAGCTATTCTACAGTTCTATAAATGCACTTGACTACCACCACTGATTGCTAAAGGTTGTTGTTTCTTGAGAATAGAGTGGGGAATCAAAAGCCAAAATATTTAGGTTATTTTTTAATTGGATTTTTTAAACTTTGTTTCTCCCTTTTTAATATGTAATAATAAACAGAAAACAACATTGATTTTTGTACTGTGAATATAACAATTACTTTTAACACCACAAAAGTAATATTACTGTGGTTTCCACTCCAATCGGCTCACCTTGAGATTTGAAAACAAAAGAGCATTAATCCATACTGTATTTAGGTTGCTTGTTTTTAATTTAAATACAAATTAATTGAAAATGTTGCTATTGTAATATAAACTTGGTAATACTAAAGGAAACGTAATAAATTCAATCACAGATGTTTCCACTAGAAGTCTTTCTCCATATCTTCAATGCTACAGTAAAGAAAGTGGCTGCGTTTACAACAGTTTTAGGAAGCTAAAGCAATATGTTATTTTCCCATAATTCATTGTGTTGTCACATGCATATTAAATATATATATATATATTTTTTTTTAAGTGCGTGATAAAAGTGGTACGACCAGAAGGTTTTTATTTTCGTTTTTGCTTTAAAAATAATGTACTGTACCATTCACAATTTAAAATGATGCTCTTACAGTTTTTGGTTTATTTAAATAATGGCTGTTTCTGGTAGTACATTAACACTCAGTTTGCAGACTTTTATTTTCCTGTAAAATCTATAACAGTAATTATGTGCTGATCTAGTGTTTGCTTACCTTAATTGAGCATTGGATCCTAAATAGCAAGTATTTAAATGCATACAAATATATCAGTAAGGTGTTGCCAGATGGTCTTAGATTTCTTTTGTATAACTCATTCACACATGAAAAGGAATCAACCAGTGTCTTGAAATGTATTCGTTCAGACATAAAGCCCTAATTTATACATTTAAAATTGTTGTTTTCCTTGAAGAAAGCATTAACAGTCCCTGGAAATGTAAGTTAAAAGTTAAAAGTAGATTGTTTGCTCAACATGTTTATGGGGTTGTAGCAATGAGTGGTATACATTTTCTTAGAAGCTGCCAATGCCTACAGTACCCCTTCCAGATTGATGATATTCAATCTGCAATTTTCCTGTATGATGTTGACTTTTGTAACAAGTAAGATCTGTACATTTTATAAGGACAACAGGTGGTACAGTGGTAAAATAGGCGCTATAAACCCAATGTTGAGCATTCCATTCCAATATTGTTCTTTTCATTATACTTCTTTCCCCAATAATAATATTTAACACAGACAAGTTTGTTTTAAACCATCCAAAAATGCAGGAAATCGAACACTTTATCGTATTACAAAGGTACACCAATGGCATACCACTCCCTTTTCAGATTCTCAAAGATATTTACTCCAAATTGTCATTAGCACATTTTTTCAGGATGGACAAAACACTGATTACAATTATAAAAGAAATAAGAAAAATAGTTTAGAGACTTTACTGGGTGCATTCTTTCTTTCTGAAAACAATATGCTGAAGACCTTTGACAATCTAGCTCTTTTAGTCTAAACTTTTGTCATTAAATGACCTATAAACCACTTTAAAGAAACCCATAATTAGACTACATACATTTTAGCAACAAAGGACTGTATAACTATTTTTTGCATAGTATGTAATAGCTATTTAGCAACAGTATGCCTTTGTACTGTTTCAGATTTAAGGACTGAAAATCATATTGTTATGTGTATAAAGTAACAAAGTCTGTATTGGCTAACGTTACTAATGATTTTAAATACAAAGGGTGCTTCTTCATATCCGATTAAGTTAATTTTGATTGAAGTACCGGTACATTTAAACATGAAATATTTCTAAGTAGTTGGGCATACATGCATAAAGCTGTTAATTGAAAAGTCTATTTACATTATGTACTCCAACCTCCCATTGTCAAGAGTCAAAATTGTAGCCTGTTTGTTCAGATGTTAGTTAAGGTTAGGGACTGGCTGGTACCCAACAGCAAATAATGAGGCCCTAAATCTGTCTGTACACTGTGTATGTCAGTTTATATTGGTTGTATCAACTGGAACTTGAATATGTATATGTAAGCAATCAACCAATTCAATTAAACATTTCTACTAGTAACAGCCAAACAGAAACACAAATGGTAAATGGTAATGTGGGCAATTGTTGATGTCATATTTTAAAAGTTGAATGTATTTCATGAATAGATGATGTATCAAGCAATGCTTTTCTCTGTTACGTTGGGATTGTTTGCCTGCTGTTTTTTCACCGTGATGTAAATGTGTGTTTGTTTGAGGTATCTATTACAAGTTTTGTACATTATTTAAATAATGCCTTCATTTGCATTAAATGTTTTGACAGTGGAAATTTGACTCATAGTTCTTTGTTTAAAGGAATGGCCTATCCACACTTGGTTAATTTGGGTTGTTCTTCTGTGATTGAGTGAGGTTTGGTTCTTTGGAATCATACAGTATGCGAACAAACTCTTCAGAGTTCAGTTAGACTGAAACCTGTTCAAACAATCTGATGCTTAAATGACTCGTCTTGCTTAATTACAGAACATTTCTATTTCTTGAAACAGCAATTCCGATCTTATCAAATCCTACAGTAAGTAAGGTTGTGCTTAGCCAGTACATGGAAGGGATATTTCCAAAGGCACATTATGCAAGTTACACTAAGGAGCATGGTCCTACAGTAAAAGGCAACAATCAACTTGTATACCTGAATATGTAACATGCTATACGCTTAGTTATACCATGGTACAGTCCAAATTAGTGTGATGAGGGTCAAATATAGTTATTGGTATAGTTATATACAATGATGTACTATGCTTTGCACTGTTTTAGTTAAATGACTTGCTTTCTAATCTGAATGAGGATATTTTCACTTGAAATACAAAATGTTTCCCATGTAAAACCGTGCTTAATCCTCTTAAGTGGGTGCTTTCTTTGTCTGTTCTGCCAACATTTAATATTGAAAGAATATCCCACCATTTCCTGTCAAAATGTGATTATAAGGAAAAATGAATAATACAAATAAATACAAATTAATCTGACATTAATAATGCAAATAAATACAAGTATCATGGTTAAATTGACAAATACCTACATAAACAAATCACAATGTAATTTATGTAAACACTTCTTACATTACAGGAATAGGAAAGTATTGTATTCATAACATGTTTTTGGAAACAGATGAATCAATTGCAGAATCACCATAGCAAGTTATTAAAATAATAATCACTTCTACAGGAGGAAAATATAATTTTATCATAAATATACTGAATATATATTCACACAAAAAATATCTTCTCGCGTTTCTATTTTATTATTATTATTATCTTATGTAACAATTTTAACAAAACAGTTAGTTGGCTAATTTCCCTAAAATACTTACACAAATTACAATAGAATAACGAAGGATTTCTCAACAGCTGTTCATGGAATTGTACCCTTTTCCTTTTTAAGGTAGGTTGTAAACTAAACATGAATAAATATAATATAAAGGGAAGATACATTTTATCACTGAATACAATTTGTAACACAAATACTAGTAACACTAACAGACATGTAAATATTAAGCCAAAAAGAAAAAAAAATAGTCAGGAAAATACATTTGCTCCGTCTTGTTCACAGATATGACACAGGTCAGAAAATGTCCTACTTTCTAACACTGAACTTCCTACTGTACCTACTGAGACCCAATATAGCAAAAAAAGATTTGGGAGAACTTTGTTGTGGTTTGATTGGTCATTAAAGGTCACATTGTAGGATGGGGTGAAGATAAATACTTACAAATAGTTGCTTTTAATGAATGTGTAGTGTTGTGTGCCAGTACAATTTAAATTAATATGTAACTTTCTTTAAGCTAGATTATTAACAGAAAGCTATACTAAGACATATTTCTTCTAATCATATGTTTGGTGATGGCTTAACTGGTTTTCTGTTGCTCTAAAACTTACAACAACTGAATATAGTGTCATTGTTTTCAGACTCTTTTGGCAAGAGGGTTATGGCTGCTCCAACTGTATGAAGTACCTTATATAGAAGTGATTTCCTTATTATAAATAACAAAAACAAAGATTGTACTTATGAACTACTATTAAATATAAAAAATAAATAACTTTTACTGTTTCAAATGTGTGATATTTATACACAGCAGAAGATGTATTGGGATTTTGACCAATCTCATGCGTGATTGAGAATCGTTTTTCAAATTCAAATTGCTTGCATACCCTTGGTCTTGTGTAGACCCTACACCTTGTACCCGAACTAAGTCTACAGAACATGTTCATTCTCTCTCTATATGTAAATATACTTTTAAAATAAGTTATGATTAATTCTGTGTCCTTGAAAGCATGGGACACTTACAGTATGTATCCACAGTAGTAGCACTGCCTATGTAAAAGTACACCAGCACTTACTGGTGCCATTGTAAACAAGAAAATTAGTTAATACGGTAATATTTCCGTACAAAATGTCCATAATAATAATTAAAACAGAACAAGCTTCCTACACCTACTCATTGATATCACATACAGTCTTTTCACACCAAGTGCATTCAGTCAAATTTTCGATTTGCACTGACAAACATACTCTTCCTGAGTTTCCTAGTACAGTAGCACTGCTCCTTTAAAAGAAAGGTCACAGCACACACAGTGGCCAAGAAACCTGTTCTGGAAATTTGTAGTGCAAGGTTTCATTTCAGAGAAAAGAAGAATTTACTTTCAACAGACCACTTAGGGTGAGTAATCAATTCATTAATGTTGGAAGAAGGTGATCTGGGTACACTATCTGTTGAATGGATATTAAATTGTGCTACATGAGACCATAGATTTACTGTTTTACACATGCAGTAAGGTAACAAGAAATCTGGGTTTGGAATTGTATCAGCCAATCAGCACTATAACGTTTTCAAACCATTTAAAACATAATCATAAAGATATTGGTAATTGTGGTGAGTATGTCTGTGCGTCAAATTGGGGGATCTTAACTCTTTCAACACCTGCAGACCTGTATACTGGGAGATTGCTCCAGTAGTGTGGGAAATAATTCCAATCAATTCAGTAGACTAATCAAATATAAAAACAGAAACATAATTCTGAACTGTGAAAGCAATGGTGTGTTCTGTAGTGCTTCAGGATGGTGTGCACATTTGGTATGAAAGCAACTGTGCGCTTACATTTAAGGAGGTGAAATGACAGTCCAGTCTCCTCTGTGATCCATTGTCTTAAGGTAGGCTAAGGAAAGGTCACATGTGTGTGATGAATCAGTACCGCTTTGCGTCATGTTTTCTATCATTTACGGCATTTCTAACAGCGCTTGCGAAGAAGCTGTCAGCGCCCAGAGTGAAAGGAAAGTGTGCTTGCAAATGTTTTTTTTTTAAATCTCATTAGAAAAACTTCGATACTAGCAGAGTATACCTCGATACTAGCAGAGGAAGTTCAAGTGATCACAACGAGTGATCATATACCGTCAACACAAAATGTCAGCACAAAAAGTTGCTGCATTGTAAGTGTACAAAGTGTTCAAAAATGATAGACCGAATGGGCTAACAATGCTTCTAAAACAAAGTAACTATGAGCGACACAGACATAGAGAACATTTTTTAATTCCTAAAAATTTCTTGTAGGAAATCGGTGTGCTGGCTGACCCTTACTCACGAGTGCTTTTTACTGCATATAATTTGTTATATCTTCATATTTTTCCAGAAAACATGCCATTTTTTGTTTTTTTTCAAAGAGCAGATGTATAGAAATGTTTTAAAGCTAAAAAGTGAAAGGTGACCTTATTCTTTTTTTGTCTGTCATACAAGACTAAAAAAGTGTACGTGTATTATTATGTTTTTCTTGGATGTATAGGCAACATAAATGAGGTACGTCTTTCCAAAAGTACACAAAACAAAATTCAATGTACAGTCATATTTGCCCTGAATTTTGACCTTTTTTTGTTCCAGAATGCATATAAAATGACCCAATCTTAATAAATTGCTGGTAATTTACTTTAGACATTTTAAACAATAATGATTTGCGAGAAAGTGGAAAAAATCGATATGTTAATTATTTTTAAAGCCTGTCCTTAGCCTTACCTTAAGACTGTGCAAAATAATTTGTTATGTGCACACGTGTCCACTAGGAACTGAACTTGGAGCACCAGAAAGCATTTCACAAAGGCCCCAACACAAATTTTGTCAAGAACCGCTGACTTCATATGACACATACCAATGCACGGAACCACCTGGTCCCCCAAACAAACAATAGCTTAAAAATGGCATAGCACAGTGCGGTGACATACAGCACATGGCTTTAGGTGGCCAACGAAATGTACATCACACAGAGGAAATACAGTTCTGGTATCTAGACGGTCTTCTTTTAGGGCTAAGTCTTTCAAGTTCAGTGAGCTGAGACACGAAATTCACAGTGCTGCTGTCTGAAGACAAGGTTCGGCGTTTCTTTTTAAAACTCAAATATCCCTCGCCATGCCATCTTTCTAAACGTTTCTTCAGTTCTGCCTGAACCTGAAATGACATAATAAAATATTCTACTGATGGACCTCTAGATAAGAGCATTGTTCAGTTAAGTGAGTTCCATCCTGATTTTATTCATACAAAAAAAGTACTTGTAGCCAACAAAATACTTTCAGAAATTGTACTTGTAGTGCATTTGTATTCGCTCTATAGGTCTCCAATGTGCTGTTTTGAAAGATTCTCATAATAAAACAGGACATCTGATATTACAAGAGGTAGAAGAAAGTTCTCAGTGTTCTTGTCTGTTACACTTGCACTTCCTGGGTCATTTCATTTCAGCAGTGTCTTCTGGGTCAAAGCACACTAGGGGCCAAAAGCACGATCACCGTTAGGGGAAGCAACTAGTTGGTTACTAACAGTAAAGGAGCAGCGAGGAGGGGATGGGGGATTCCACTCTCCATCTGAAATGATCATGAAAGTGCAAGACAGAAAACAAGGTCTGAAAACAAAAATTTGAAAAATAAAAATGAAATGTCATGTTTGCTAAAAGATTTCAAAAGTAAAGATCTGAGACCTACATAGTGAATGGATGTTCTACATGGGAATTTTATGAAATTATTTTGTTATCTAATTTAAGTCACGTTGAATTGCAGTGCTTTTCTATGTGGCAAAGTCAAAGGATGGAAGTTGTACAATTATCACTGGGTTCAGAGTGCAGGATGGTTCATTGTTGTAAATTATTTAAATGCCTTGTAGTGAAAAGGTTTGGCCACTAGGTGTCACTGTTTACAACCTAATTAGCAGGAGCACAATAGTATGTACTCTCCATCAATTCCCCAACTTTATAAAGACACTGAACAAGTTATGCCTTACAGCTAATTAACTTGACAATGTATGAAATTACCTTAAATAATGCATTATTATTGTTGTTTAGATTCACTTTGTACCACTGTCTGTTTCAATCAACACATCCAAGTACAAATTTTGTCGACATAAGAAACGGCACATTTGTTCAATGGGTATTTCTTACTACTGTATTAATGACATCCTCTCGAGGAAGAGGGACACCCTGGTGTACCTGCCACACCTTCTCTACATTTATACAGAGAGTAGGTGGAGCTGGAAGAGTTGAAAGAAATCTTAACATTGTTAGATGTTTTTATTGGTTGTTACTTAAATATTAATGGGAATTGATAAATGTAACATAACATTTTTTTTTAAAAACCTGAAGGAAAAAAAATCATTTTAAAACTCATTTGAAACAACTTAGGACTACTTCCAAGCCCCAACGTTTAATGCATGCATTGTATATTTCTTTATTGGGTGTGTTTATCCTTTACCCATACTGTTTAACTATATAGATGAATACAATCATTTTGAGTTTTATGTAAATAGCCCCATTGCTAGATTAATTTAAAATACGCATTGATTGTTTCAACATATACTATATAGACAGAAAACAAAATAATAACAAAAAATTGTGTTTACTTTTGGTACAAGTAAAAATGTCTACTCTTACAATTCAATACACTGATGGGCTAGGTCAGTGTATCTGAACACTGGTACAGCTATCTGGTTACTTACCTCTCCATTTAAGAAACAATAAAGTAAAGCCACAAAAAAACCCTGAAATAGAAAAATAAAATAAAATAAGCAAACCAAGAATATCTCCAATAAATACACTTACTAGAAATGCCTTACTTCAAAACAATCCAATGCACTTAGGGGTAGATGTAAGGATACGCGTAGTGATTTGCAGGTGCAAAACCCCCATAATTCGGCGTATGTAAAGAATGGTGTTCTCCTGGCGTTCTGCACCCGCTATCAAATTTGCACTTTGCCATCATTAATCCATTAAAATTATATTGTAATGCATTCAAATGAAGAAAAGAACATGGAATTGGGTGAGATCTGGATCTGGCGCAAATATTACAATGTGATGTAAGGATTTTGCCTTGCACTTCGCAATTGCTGACCCTCCAAAAACTGTACACCTCCTCTTACATGGTGCAAACCATTGTAGAAGCGAGTAATTAAGAGCTGTATAAAAGCACACACCTGCAGACATGTCATTGGCTTCAGGATGGCTGCTGTGTCACACTTCCTGATACGGCAACACTTGGCTCTTATTGAGGAGAGGCAGGAACACGTTTGATGGACAAGGGCAAAACGAAGAATCTGAACATGCTTGAATTTTTGCGCCAGGAGTGGCATAAAGTCACCCAACATCAATGTGAAAGACTGGTGGAGAGCATGCCAAGACGCATGAAAGCTGTGCTTGAAAATCAGGGTTATTCCACCAAATATTAATTTCTGAACGCTTCCTAAGTTAAAACATTAGTATTGTGTTGTTTAAAAAT
Organism: Acipenser oxyrinchus oxyrinchus; assembly: GCA_030684275.1. NCBI lineage: Eukaryota > Metazoa > Chordata > Actinopteri > Acipenseriformes > Acipenseridae > Acipenser > Acipenser oxyrinchus. The sequence goes on from CM060249.1 coordinate 82,597,742, forward strand.
GAATATGAACTTATTTTCTTTGCATTATTCGAGGTCTGACAACACTGCATCTTTTTTGTTATTTTGACCAGTTGTCATTTTCTGCAAATAAATGCTCTAAATGACAATATTTTTATTTGGAATTTGGGAGAAATGTTGTCAGTAGTTTATAGAATAAAACAAAAATGTTCATTTTACCCAAACACATACCTATAAATAGTAAAACCAGAGAAACTGATAATTTTGCAGTGGTCTCTTAATTTTTTCCAGAGCTGTATATATATATATATATAATGTCCTAAGGATACTAGCATAACTGATGTTGGCTGAGGCTTTTCCAAACAACTCTGCTTCATGCTGAGTGGCCTCAGCCGTAAGGACTCTCAGCTCCCTTCTCAGAAAACTTTTCATTTCTTTTCTGTGCACCAAGAGGACTTTGCTGCCCTTCCTCTGACATTGTTTTTGGTTTGTATTTCCGTGCTCCATAAATGTCATATAGCGATAGATCGATGCGCTCATTGAGACCCTCATTATCATAATTACAGATCATTATTTGTGCGTGTTGAGTAATTTGCATTGCTCTTAAGCTTACATAGGGCACAGTGCAAAATAATTGCTTGGCCGCAATGCAATTTGAATTTTGCATCCGCAATTATTTGCACTGTGCCTATACTTACATCTACCCCTTAATGGAGTGCTAAACCAGGTTTTAGAATCCACTGTAGAAATCCATTTTAGTCATAGCAATATTGTCAGTGGCCCACTTTTATTCAGGTTTATGCTCCAATTTGCAATATGCAGGTATTTCAAAGACAACTTTATATATGAAAAGTTGCTGTTGCTTCCTGGCAGTTTCTCATTGTAGTTGTAGTTCACACTATTGTAATTTAGGTTATAAGTATTTTCATTTTATCCATAAAGATTTTCTTACCAACAGACAAATCATAAAACAGGATTCTGAAAACAACTAGATAGCCTATTATTTAAAATGTTTTGTGAAAACAACAGTTATTCCAGTTAGCATATATTTAAGACAACCATAGCACTAAAGCTGCAGGATATTTATTTTATTTTTTTAATTTTGACAACAGACATTATCTAACACTTGTGAGGCACAGACCCAGAACAGGCTGCAATCATCGTGTTGGTGGATATGTACCATGGATATGGATATGAGACTTATTATAAACAAATATTTTCTTAATTAAGAAAATCACGAGGTATCTAGTGCAACAATTATCTTTTCCACCCATCAGTAATGAGTGGATGCTAATATATGTAGACATGCTCTTCTGGTTCAGCTTTCATTCGTTCTCTAAATGCAAATATTCATGAAAAGCCATTAGCACTCATTCACATACTTTAAATCTGTGAGCAGCTTTCGTGTTGTTCATTGAAAGGACATGTGACTGCTAACAGGCTGATTCATGACTCTTAACACGTGTATTAATGCAATATAATACAAGAGGAAGATCGTGTTACTGTGTCCTGATATCAAAGTTCCATAAACTTTGTGTTTTGTAAGTTTTTTTTGTTGTTTTTTTTACACTTTCTTCGTTCCTGCTTTGCTTCAACATTGTGCTGGTTCTGGTTAGAAGAGCAGTGGTTGGAAAACAGCTAGAACTGAGGAGCAACAGAAGTTAACCCAGTATATAGTGTATGTAAAATGACCTTGGTTACCTGAAAAGAGCCTAATCCAAGCTCAATATATAATCTTGCATCTATTCCAGTGTTTTCTGGGAAGAATGCAAAGATAATATAGTGAACTCCAAGCAGTGGAATGAGAAGCAGAGTTGATTTTGCAAGCCTCCTAAAACAACAACAAAAAGGATTGTATATATTAAAATTACAATAGCACACAACAGTATTGTACCAAACTAGATTTCAGAGTCATACAAGAAACAAAAAAGTAATTAGTAACTTGAGAATGGGTTCACCTGAATTACCTAAATACAGTATAGTTCACAAAACAATATTGGGATCAAGATGCTCAGTCTAACAGGATACTAAAGTCAAATGTGCTTGGTACTGTATGTTCTTTGTTATATCATCTTGTTGTTAGCACTATACAAAACAGCACTTTGCCACCATAAGTCACTTATCTTTTGGCCTCATAGCGAGCAAGAATCAAGCCTCTATTGGCCGAACACCTTCTTGTTCTAAGTTTTCTTATGTTCTCATGAACAGTGAATACGACATACAGCGTCAGTAAAAAATTTAATATATCTGAGTAAGTCTGGTAAAAAAAAAAAAAAAGAGTCAGAAAAAATAATTACAGTTTGTCTTGCGTGTATTGTCTATTAAAAAAAAAAACACCATCATGGAAACCTGTATAATAAACCATGCTACTGGTGAAATAAACACCCTTCCTTGTTTTTGTTAAATTAAGAAGGCTGGATGCAGTTGTTATTACTGTATTTAAAAATGGTTTCATTAAAAGAGAATTCAAATTGCATTCAGAAACAAAAACAAGATTTGAGCCCAACTTTGTACAAATATCCTTAGGAAATAAAAGTACTTACATGAAGTGGCTTGAATCATTCCCTCCCACAGCTGGTGTCTTCAGCTTCTGTATCAGTATTCTGATGACGTTCACAAATATAACAAAGTTGACCTGGAGAGATACATGTAAGACTAAGTAAAAGCAGATCTAACAAACTTGTATTGAAGGCTGATTGCATGCTGCAGGTGCTTTCATATCAAAGACTGCACAAATGACTTTCTAATTTTTAAAACATTGTAATGGCATGAATTTCAGCAGTATTTTACTTTAAAGTCACAAGCACACTTACAGATGATTAGCTGCCTGTTGATAACTTTTTTTTTTTCTGAGTTAGACAGGAAAAGAAGATTATTTAAAATTACTCACAAAAACTGCAAAAAGTATTGGGCACCTGATGATCCACCAAACTGTGGTATCTTCATTGTCATCCCAGCATCTACAAAAGGGGAATCAACACAAGCCAGTCACATCAACACTGACCAGAACACAAGCCGTAACATCAATATTTATTGCTCTAAAACAAGGCTAAAAGGAACACTTTTAGTAGCCACCAGACTTTATTGCAGGAGCTGACGTAGCCACCAAAACACACAAACAGAATCGTACTGTATAGCAGTATTTTGATATCCCCGCAGAGTCTCATCATCAGAAACCTTATTTCTTCATAAAATTGTAGGCCATTTTAGATGCTACACAAATCTAAAGTTGTTGTAGTTGTTGTTGTTAATGTTAGACACAAAACTCAAATGACTGTTTTTTTTGTTTTTTTTTAAATAAAATAATGTCTGAACAAATCCTAGATGTAATTATATCAAGTCTGAAAAGACTAGAATAGGTGTGTTTTCACAGAAGGGTCAGTTAATATTACAGTTACTGTAGCTGTATTTTTTGTTCACCTTTTCAAAATTTGTGTATTTTTGTGGTGAGTTCATGAAACGAGTTGGCAAAGGTGCCACTAAGTTTATATTTATGTTTTGGGTAATTAAATAAAAAGTAAACTAAATTTGTTGGGTTTTTACAAGGCTGTAGCCAGCTATGAGTCACCCAAGGCACAAACCTTGGTTAAAATCTTACTAATAATTATTTATTTAGGCTCTTACGCTGCTTTAAGCCATATGGCGGCAGACACCACATGGCTCAGTTCATACCCCCATAGCTGCATTAGTTAAACATGTTCAAATGGCTTCGAAACGACCAAGGCTTATTCGCAACTTTTTTTACAAGGTGAGGCAAAGTAATAATGACTACTTGATTAGAAACAAGTACATATCAGCCTAATAATAAGGAATAATACATTATATTGGTAGTCTGCAGTCTAGCGAACCCAGCTTGTTAATATTCCAATTCTAAACCACCAGCGGAAGGGTCTTGTAAACTGCAGTTTAGAGGACCCATGTTGTGAATATTGTAACGTCATTTTAGGTAGATTAGGTTAATACACAGTTGGAATTGGGTGTACAAAACGATTGTTTCGTGAGTGTCAGGTAGTGTATATAGACAGTTGCTTTGATTGATGTGTTTAGTGTGTATTTCAATATAATATCGGTATTTAATTTATATCTGGTTTCTGTATTTTTGTTTTTTTTTCTGACTAATGTACCTGCCTTTAAATATGTTTTTGCCGACTCCATTTTAATTAAAAAGTGAAGTGAGCCGATTCACTAATAACATGCAGAATGAAGGCAGCGGAATAAAATGAATTGCTCTGCATTTTAAGTAGTGCTCTTATAATGCAAGCACATAATTAATTATCACAATTATTATTAATTATTTTATTTGACAAGTTCACCCAGGGTGATTGTCTTTGTTTTATGAAACAGGCGGTTTAGCGAGGGTAAAGCGATCATCACTGTGGTCTTTGGAATGTATAGGTAGAACAATATTTGAGTTTGTTTTGTCATTGTCATTTTTCCAAGATTAAATCAACAAACTGAGACAGTTTAATGACACTAATTACAACATTAATGACAAGAGGAGTGCTCAGAAATAAAACCTGACAACCAGAAACCCAAAATATCTGTTCTGGTGTATTTGTGTTTTACATTTGAAGGAAGTGGGACACTTCAAGGCTTATTTCAGACAGCGCGTGATTGACACTGATAGTTGAATTGAGGGTTGTGTCGAGTTCATAGGGCTGTGGTTTGCAAGATGCTTTGCAGCTGGCCAGTCACATTAAAAGAAGTCAAATGCATATTCATGAGTATAAAGTCAGAACACAGACAAACAGCCAATCAAATTGAGTGGTCAGCCAAAAAGCTGAAGCTGCAGAAATACACATTGGCTATGATGTGCTTAGAACTCAGAAGGGCTGTCTGAATAAACACGATATCAACACACTGAAAGTGATTTTATAATTAATATCACACAAAACTTTACGTATGCAAGCACTCTTGTCTTCTCAATATTTGGAAAATGACATCACTGTTAAAATTCAAATTCTAACAATGTTGTTGAGTGCCTCCGTGATTTGTCATGTAGAACTTCCAGTTTATTTAAATGAAAAGGGTAAAAGAGAAATGTATTCATTTAGGCAAAGTCATTTTTTTAGTGCAGTATTTAATATGAGACAGGAAAGTCTGTTTATACACAGACATTGTCCAAATATGACTTTGTTGCAACAATAATTGCGCACCACCCAGACACTGGATGTCTAAAATATCTGACCTGAGTCGCAGTGTGACTCCTGTATCCAGTTTGCTTTACCGCTAAAATTCTTTAATTTGCAGAACAGTCCTATAATCACTCCAGTACATTCGGTTACTGAAGAAGCTCACAATGCTAAAGTTTGTGAAAACACTCTATTTTCTTCTGCTTCAACACAGTTTTCTAGCACAATAAAATAAATGTTTAATATTCTGTAAGGTACGTTTGTGTTTCGTTAATGTTCAATTAGAAGAAGGACCTAGCAGGTTTTAAATTTGATCAAGAAAACCATGCATATAAAGTTACTTCATTAATCAAGGAAACAGGAACCATTGGTCAGCATGTACATCCTGCAGATACAGTAGCACCAATAAATCTTCATTAGGCTAAAAATAAATAGCCTCCCTCTGACAAACACAAAAACTACGCTTAATCGTTACACTTACCCATGGTTATCATGATAGATCCTAGTGAGTACCCATGTAGTCATTACTGTAACTGGAGCACCTAAAGAAAATGCATATTTCACATTAATTATTATATTATTTATAGAAATATCACAACCTGAATCCAGAACTTCGAGATTTAGGGCCTAATTCAATAACTTTTAGCTGGGATAAAGCCTACAGATTCATGCAATAAACAGTGCATGTGTATAATTTGATGTCTTAGTTGAGGAGGTTTTAGAAAACATCACTAGAGGTGCAGCTGTCATTTATGTCCCCTCTGTAAATTATTTTGAATGTACTAACTTACAGTTGCTGCAGTCACAGAGGGACAGAAATTAGTTTCACTGGCCTAGCTATCATTTCTAAAAATATGTGTCAACAAGACTGGTAACAATGATCTAAGCAGCAACATCGATAAAGAGAAATAAACAAAACATGCATAATAGGATTTGAAAAATAAATATTCTGAAAATGTAGCTGGCATACAGTATCCATTGAATGAGTGCTAAGCTATGCTGTCAAATCTGTTTTATTTGCCCATTGTTACTCGTCCCCTTGTTATCATGAGGAAATCTGCATATTGCAAATGTAAGTACGAAATACAGGCAACAGAAGAAAGTGCAATACAGTATTTTGATTCACATAATATTTAAGATTTACGAACATGTTTTTTTCAGCTGAGTTAATATAATTAGGCCCTTAGTAATATACCAAATAGATCAAAATATGATTATCATTCAGCACAGTATCAAGAATTAAATACTGACCCCATCCCACCAAAAAGTACCGCCAGAAATATTTTTTCTCTGAAACAAACGTTAGTGCCAGAAGTGTCTGCAGGTACATGCCTTCCACCAGTAACCAGAAGAAATTGGCCAGAATGCTGAATTGAAAGAACACAACAGTAGCTTTACACGAAACCTGTAAGGAGAAGAGATGACCATGTGATTATAACGTTCCATATCTCATCTCAAATCATTTGATAATTACTGAGTCTTCATTTTGAAATTGTAGTTCACATTAACACCTCATGTGGTAATGTATGCTTTATGTTTTGTTATATGGACTCACTGGAAGTGACAATATATATATATATATATATATATATATATATATATATATATATATATATATATATATATATCAGTTTTACAGTACAGTATTTGAAACATATATTGCAACATATTGTAACATAGAAAACAGGTATCAATAATCCTTGCTCCCTCATAAGTATTCCAGTACCATAACCTGTAGTTTAGACAACTGCATATAAGTGGTTTACAGAAGTATTCACCCTTACCAATATTGCTACATTTTGTTGAATTACAAATAATGTATGCACAGTTTTTCAAACTAACTTTTTTTATTGCTGTAGTGGTTAAACTGAACACTGTTATATGAGGAGGAGGTTAAATGTCAGCAAAAAACTTGCAAAGAAAATGTACAAAATGAAATTTACTGGTTGCATAAGTATTCAGCCCCTTAAGTCAGTACTTGATAGAAGTACCTTTTGGAGCAATTACTGCTATGAGTCTTTTTGGATAGGTCTCTACTAGCTTTGCACAGTAGGATAGTGAAAGTTTTGTCCATTCTTCATGGGAAAATTGCTCCAGTTCTGATAAGTTTGTTGGGGATCGTCGATGGACTGCAATCTTCAAGTCTCGCCATAAATTTTTGATTGGATTCAAGTCAGATATATATATATATATATATATCAAGGCAGTGTTTCCATAGAGAGAGTCTGACATCTTTAAAAAACTACTAGTTTCATACTCAGAAAATGTTGTCTCTATTTTGTTGTCTAAATCAGCCAGCAACATCTAGCCAAGCACATTTAGTGGGATGTGGCACAGTTTGTAGATCAAGAATCTGCTTGTTTTCATTCAATTTAGCAACAACATGACTATGTAATTAACATTTTCAACACTGATCTTGATCCCTGTGCTGTACTTAAAATCTAAAGGCCAAATCCTGTTATTACATTTTAAAAATTAATAAAATATTTACATTTCTTATTGTTGTTCTTGGATGCCTTCCTGGTTCTAAAAAGCACTGTGTTACTATCAAAGCAAGTGCCAAAATGTATGCATGGATTATGAATCCGAGGAAATGAAAGCCTAATCAAAAACAATTATGTATTCAAATTCAAGACCTTTGATCTGTTAGTAATGCATCCTCCTGAGCCTATTATATTAATATAAAATAGTAATGAAAAGTGTTGTTTCAGTACAGTAAAGGTCCACGGCAATTATGGAAAGCATGTACCAGCTGTTAATGTTTACTGTTTTATTGGTAACCTCATTTCAAATGCAGTTATTCCTAAAGAATGACAATGTCGGTTTATAGTCTCCCACCCACAGAGATGAAAGTGTATAGATTGTGGCTGGAATAAATATCCTGAATGCTGCAGTGATACTTTGCCATCATAAAATCACAGACATTCTGCAGGACAAGTGTGACGTCCATAAACCACATGCTAGACGGATGATGTCTTGGGGGATCCCAATCCCTTTCTTTAGTCAATGCAACACCACACTCTCTAGTGTCTCATGCAGGGTTACAACGCTGTTGACCAAGGCATCCTAGAAGGTTCCAAAGGTGTTCTGTGGGATTCAGGTCTGCAATTCTTGCTGGTCAGTTAATAACCTCTGTTGTCTCCTACTCAAGATAAACCATGACAATCCTGGCAGTATGAGAACAGGCATTATCATGCATTGGAACACACTCAGGGCCAAATGCACCAGAAAACGCTGTTATTTCAGGGTTCAAGACTGTTTCTATGGACCGTATCGCTGTAAATCTACTACTTGGAAGCACAGTAAGATCCGTACAACCTCCAATCAGTGTTTAAAGTGGTTTGAAAAAGGTGCCAGTAAGCAAAACAACAACAAAAAAATCAACGGGTCAGGAGGTTGGATGATTTTACCGTTTTATCGTTTTTAAATGCCATCTACAATATGTTATAATTTAGGGGTTTTGCTTTTTTTTGGCTTGTTATTGTTTTACTGTCATACAACGAAAACATAAAACTTGTTTTTACTGTCAATTGTTTTCAGATTACGAATCATAAAAGTTCTGTATAAATTAAATATTTCACCTTCATTTATTTTTAGTGAGTGCTGTTGAAGTTTTGGGGTGCTTCCAAATTGAGGAAATCATCTAACACCTTGAATAGACAGTATTTCATTTATTTGCATCACGACAGAGCCTTTCAAAAACAGCTATTTATATTTCATTGTATTCCAGATATTGTTGGTTTACTCCAACAATCAGGGTAATCAACAGAATTAATACTTGCGGGGGATTTTGTCTCAGTTACTGAAAGAAAGTAGCAATGACTCGCTGAAGCCAGGAGATTGTATGGAAACAGTGCAACGTGATGGTTGACAGATCAACTGCCGATATTGGGCGTGGAGAGACGAGGCTGTAATGGAGTCTGCAATGGCAAGAACGTAAACAGAATTGGTGATCCTGATGTGGAGTGATTCCAGGTGATTGTGCGCCGAAGGGTATCGTTGAGAGATGAATAAAAGCGTGCTGTCTATATAAAAGGTCAGAAAGATAATCTGCGCTGCTGGCTCTTGTAACGTAGTCTGACAGTAACATGTTGGCGTCCTGAACAGCTGGGGGAGAGGCACTGCTGCTTAAACACTGGATTGCAACAGAGAAGAAATAACTTTATGAAGAGAGCTTTCAGGATTCTGTGAACATGTCTTTAAAAAGACGCTCACGAAATGCGAGCCAAGGAAGATTCCGTTTAGCTCTAGCGGTCAGAATACTGGATACAATAGCAGCAGGATCGAGTACTGTACCATTGCAGTGGCTGATGTGGAAGGTCAGCGTTGTGCAGAGTCGAAGAGTCGCTATGTTGGTAGGATAAAACAGGATATCGGCAGATTTATTTAGCCATTTCATCTGCTGGATTTGGATAGAAAGAAAATTGCTGCGGGTGACTGTTCTTCTGTATTCCAAATAATCGATTTAGATGTCGGTCTGAAACGAAAACTAAACACAAGACTCTAATGGCTTAAATAGAGTAGACTTAATTGATGAAAGGAGATGATAGGATAGAGGGGGCCTTGCTAACGCCCCCCAAACCACACTTAATAGGTTATCATATATATATACACACCTCCAAAATGATTGGCACCCTTGATAAAGATGAGCTGTATAAAATAAACAACACAGGTAATGAGCTATATTTTATGCTCAAATATATGGGAAAACCACATTCTTTTATTCTAATACAATTGCTCAGAGAAAAACTTTTTTTATTAACAAGTAATAACATTTTTTTTCTCAAAAAAAAATCAAAAAATCCATTTGTCATCCATCACCATGGGGAAAGGCAAAGAACTCACAAATGAAAAGAGACAAATGGTTGTTGACCTTCATAAATCAGGCAATGGGTACAAAACAATAGCTAAAAAACTAAACATACCACTTACCACTATTAGGGCAATAATTAAGAAGTTCAAAACCACTGGAACAGTGGTAAACTTGCCTGGTAGAGGACGCAAGTGTATCTTGCCCCCATGCACAGTGAGGGCAAGATACACTTGCGTAACAGTAGTTGAAAGGTTACAGAACACAGGCACCTCTACAGTCTCAGAGAAACGGGGATCAGAAAGCTCAGGGGGAAAAAAAGACTAGAAAACAGATAAACCTCTCATTTATCTACAGTTTGCAGGAAATACAAAAATAAGTATTTTGTTTATCAATGTTTCGTTTAGGAGAAAGTGAGTATTTATTTTCAACAGACTACTTCTGTACACTGCATTGTGTGAAAAAAAGTTTCAAGAAATAAAATTTAACTGTGCAAACGCCCACTTCTTTTTAAAAAATAAATTAGCAAGCACTGTGTGTCTATGAAGATCACAACTGAGAGATCTGTGTTCAGGATTTCAACAGTCGATCAGAAAGTAAGTGTTCAAGCAGTTTTATAATTAAGCAATATGGCACGAGAGGGCATGGGTTGTGCTGCATATTGTCAATTCTTGATGCGTTGTTTGACACGAGGCGCAGCCGAGTGCCTGCAACCAACCAAAATGTGACCATATCCAGCACAACTCATGCACTCAAGTGCCTTATTGCTTTTATAAAATTGATTTATACATGTTTTTATAAAAAAAGAATGAAGAAATCTATATAGTTTCTAAAGATTTATTAACATTTTGAGGTATAACCTTGCACAACAGAAAATAGTCTCTATGAACTAAAAATATTCAGGTAAAACATTTATTTATTTATTTTCAGTAAATGCATTTTTTTTAATAAAGACTTTAAATAACTATAAAAACCTTGTTTAGATGTGTACATCTGTGAGGTGCTTGCCTTCCTGCATATTCTAGGTAAGATAGTTGCTAGGTAATTCACTCCCATTGGCTCTAGCACAGTGGTTTTCAATCAAAAACGTGTGCTGTTAGTACATGTTTCAAATAAATTACTACTAGCACTGCGATACACTACGTATTCTATTTTGTTAACTACACGTACTATTTTTACTACACATACAAATTTGGACCAATCATTTCTTTAGAAATGAAATAAGAGCCAATGAATTTAAAGAAAATAATACTTGTCCTAAATGATACAATGAAAAGTTGCCTCACATTTTCCATGCTCTTCCAAAAGTGATCAGGGAATCTGAGTCTTTGAATATTGTTTAAAGCCGTCTCGAAACACACTTTTTAAACGTGCCTTTCCAATGGTTTAACTTCTGTTTGTACAGTGTTTTATATGCCTTTACTTTCCTGTAGTATGTGTTTTGTTTTTTGTTTTTTGTTTTTTTTTAATTTCTGTCACCATAAAATTTCCAATAATCACCAGGTCTTTTGTAAACGGTGAGTCATGAATAATAATACAAGGCGCGTTACACTGGATGTGGTCTTTTTAGTGGATTTTATTGTTTCTATTATTATCAACAGCGGTAGATGCTATTCGGTTTTTCAATGCAGATTCGTTCTTTTGCTTGTTCATTTTCAAACTTTTTGCATTTCCTTTGCACTGTTTATAAAGCATTAAATGGAGATGGACCAGCCTATCTTAAAGATGTTCTTCCTGTTAGAATCAATACCAGGAATTTATGTTCCTATGGTTCCCTCCATATTTCTCCTTTTTTCTCTCGAGTTAGTTTGTGAGACCGCACCTTTCAGGCCAGAGCAGCTTATCTATGGAATTTGTTTCCAGTGGAAATTAGAACCCCTTCTAGCCGCCTTCAATTTAGAAAGCTATTAAAAACTTGGCTTTATCAAAGAAACTAAATACAAACCGCTCGGCACTCAGGTAAGGAAAAAAACCCTACTCACTGCGAGAATCCATGGCTGAGGATAGCCCTTCCTCGAGGCTCTAAAGACGGCCGTGTCTCCCTGTTTGGCCTTGCCGTGTGTGACTGACTGACTGACTGACTGACTGACTGAGAGGCCAAACAAAACAAGCAACATGAACGAAAGCCACACAAGTTTTTATGGCACTTGTATATGACGTATTGATTAATAGGCGGATCCTCCTTCAGAAATACAACAAAGTTTTCCATGACAGCAGGTATTTTCTTTGATTTTGCATGGTACAGTGATATGTGGTTAAGAACAGGTGGTGATTTGCCTTTGTTCCTAAGTAGTTCCTAATCGTGACATTGTGCTGGATATTGTAATGGCTTGGAACACTGAAGGACCAATCAGCACGCAGTTTAACGCTCCATTTTATAATTAAGTATAAAATCAAGTAATTATTGTTCATGTATGTCTGTCTGTCAAATGGGAAGGCACTTTACTTTCAGCAGTGAAGACGTACAGTAAAGAAAGACTGCTTTACACACTGGAAACGGCAGGCTAACCAAATGTATGTACACGAAATATTCATAACATATCTCCATATATTTTTTCATTTTGACGTCACAAAACTAGTACACAGATAAAACAGACGAAATTAAACATGAAACGTATTGGTAGGATTTGACTGGTATGATTTCCAACACACATAAGTAATTCATAAAATTCGCAGGTACAGTGACCTACAGGGGAAGTGCTTCCGTAGAATAATGGCATGACCTGAGGTGAAACATACTCGTGCTATGTAGAGACATTAAATTCAAAGTTTTTTTGTTTGAAACTAAAGAGGCCCGGGCAGGGTGTTTTGCAGCAGCATAACATTTATATAATGTTGTTCCCCCTAGATTTTTCTTTTGCCAGTATGCCATACCGTCAGTTTTTTTCTTACCGGTATGCATACCGGCATATACCACCCCACTTTAACCACTGCCTCCAATGCAGATGACTCCCCACACCATGAGTGAGTCCTTACCAAAACAGCTGTATTCAACAATTTTGAATTGAGCAAATTGTTCTCCTTAAGGTTTTTAAATAGGGTTGCCACCTTTTGAGATACGAAAATACCAGACGCCCCACCCCCTCCTATTGTCTACTTCTTCATTTGTCTCTGCCATTGTGGCTAATGTTACAGTATGCTACTTAATAGTTTTGCGCTTCTTCATTCAAAGGGCTGTCAAACTTAACAGCAGCGCGCATGCTCATACCAGATAACACACAGCGGTGAGCACACAAGAAAAACATAACGGTACAGCGTTTTGGTGGCTTACGTTGTTACCTCAATTCTTTTTGGTGCATTTACACACCGCTGTGTTATAGTATTTGAATTTCACTCATACAAGCACAACATGTTATATAAAATTGTTTATTGTAACACATTTTTTTAAGAACATATCCAATAGATTAGAATGCTCAGAATTACCGGACATCTTCCAAAAAAAAACGGACAGGGGGTCAAAGTACATCAAAATACCGGACAGTCCGCTAAAATACCGGCGGGGTGGCAACCCTGTTTTTAAAGGCTTGGTACCTCTCTATTTGTGATAGAAATGACTAGCATTGGCTATAGTTTGCGCTCAGGATTCTGTTAATTTAGTTCGTCCAAGGGTTCGAACTCATAATGGGGTAATTATCTTTTAAATATCAACTCCCAAAGACATGGGACTTTTTCCATCATAGTACGAAGATGGAATTTCATAACCTTTCTTTCTCTGGTTTTAAAGATGGTGTTTGGGAATTGCTTAGAAACCTCTGACAATGCTTCTCCTCTTTAGTCTACATTTCTTGATCTTTGGCATCATTTGGTCCTGCATTTTCAACATTATACTGCTTAACATTGTCCTCCCTCCATAGATGTTTCTTCCTGTTTACATTTTGCAAGCCCTGTCATTTCTTAAAATAGGTTTCAAATTTTATCATGTTTTGATTACTAAGTTTCCAACAGTTCCATTTAGTATGTGCCCAATGTATTTTACGTATTAAGTTGGTTTTGTTAATGTATCAAAATGAAAAATGTTAGTCAACTTAATCATCCCTGTCAAGCAATGCCATTGACTACATCTGCCTGAAATGTGCAATTTCAAAAGAAACATGACATCAGTTTTGTTTGGTTTCCCAGGAAATCTGCCTCAATTGCACTTCTTATATAGTTAAGAAAACATAATTCCACGATTGGTGTCCAAATATAAATACTGCCACCATGCTTCAAGGGAGATCGGCAGACACACAAAGCTGTCTATAATTCAGGAAAAAAAGCAGTGAAAGCTATTTCAGGTGAACCAGGATCTCAAGAAAACAACAGTAAGGTTTAGTACATCACATATATTGTTTGAACTTATATGGACGTGATACTGACTTCTTAATGGACAAAGGTATCCGAAACCTTCAATCCCGACAAAAGCAAGTCAGCAGGATGATATGTGGCAAACCCCTTGCCCCCCTCCATACACACATAAGGGATGACTGCCTGCTAGGTGGATAATGGGGAGGAAGGAGGGTGAAGAGAGTGATAACTGTAGCGAAGATCACAAACCAGACCAGGTTTGTCCTGGCATTCACTAAATGTGTGACTTTGTAGTATTTGGTTAATGTGAAGTAGTTTAGAATAGCTTTACAGATTTATAAAATGCAAAGATTTGTTTTACAAAAGTATATATTTTTGTTTTTTTGTTTAAAACATCTGTTGTTTTCAAAATTCATCTTTCAATAGCCGTACCAACTACTGTACATTGGTTTCAATCTGTATATCAATTTGTCAATGCACAATTACAGTGTATGTAATAATTATTTGTTACAAATATCCATGCAAACATACATTAAATTCATATGGGCAGTTAATATAGACTAGCCTAGATTTCAATAACCTCAATAATTGCAGCCAAGTAATGATAACGTTTTATGGCAAACAGATGTGTAACAGGACAAACAGACAGACAGGTGCCTCTACGGATAATTAGTATGATGTGTAATTATCTGCAATTTGAAGGAAACCGATTGCCCTTTTTGTAGCAATTCAATTTGTTGTAATTTATATTAAAATATATGGGGAACAAATGTGTATATGGATACCAGTCCAATATTTTTTTTACCCCCAAATCTAATCACCACACCTTTATATGTTGGGCAATAACATACATCAGTTTGAAGGCACTCCATCCACAGTCTGGAGTATCATCTGTGGCTCACTCTCAGATCATTTTAAACCAGGACCTTGTTCAAACCATACCCTAATTTTTGTAGTCGAATTAAAGACCAGGTGGGAAAAGGGATCTTGAGTTCTCAATTGATTAAGGAATAAGTCAGACCAAGGTCCTGCAGTGTTGCCACAAGAGAGTACCACTGGTCTGGAGAATCATGGCAGGGAACAGGATTGGCTGGAGTGTATGGTACTCAATAGAGGCAATCAATGCTGCAAATTACAACCGTTAGATTTGTCATCTATTTTATTTGCGATTGTAAATGGATATGTTGTACATTTACAATTGATCTTACAAAGCCACACTGAGATGTTCCCTTTGAATACAAATCCACTCATTCTCATTCATACAATATAATACACTATCCCTTTTTGAGACAAATCTATCAAAAATTAATTAAAGTAGACGATGTTTAGGCTTATGTCTTCGTGGATAATTTTGTTGTGAATGAATCTTTTTTTATTGCAATATACAATATTATAAATATATAAGAAATTTGAGAATACAAAGCAAAACAAAAATTGGGGAGTAACAACTTGAGAATTATACCAAATCAATGAACCAGGAACCAGAACTGGCAAATAGTACAACTCCGAAAACAGACACGTAACAATCACAGTGAGGCAGAGCTACTAGACCAATACATACATGCCTGTACACATAATCTAGGGCATTATAATGTGAAGAAGCCAAGGCTAACTCATTAAATAAATCCAATATTTTCAGTTGGGTCATGGCATATCCTCAACATAGTACATTGTTACTCCAGCTAATGAAGCAAAACAACATTAAAAAAGTAATTATATAGTCATTCATGGAAATAGTGCAATTTTCGATCAAAATCAAGCTCTCTGGGGATATGCTGCAGTTATTACAAAACTGTCAATTATTAAACCACAAACCGCCAAAAGTAAAGGAAATGTAAATATGATCTGCATAACAAATACAACTTTGGTGCATTGAATTTGTAATCATATATTTCAAATGATCTCATCACAAAACAGACACGATTTAACACAAATTAATTATGGTAAGCTGGATTTGGCATGCAAACCATTTGATTACATTCAATATAAGTTATTTCAAGCAGAGTGAAATGGCTACATTAGCATGTAAAACCTAGCTTCACAATTTCCCAACTAATTTACATTACTAAGTTTTATCCTAAATAAAGTAGTAACTCATTTTTTAATTGTCTTCCTTTAATTAGCTTCAGAACTTTTCATTTAAAATGTCTTAACATATGTTGCACAACATTGCATTAACCAACATGTTAAGGAGAGATAACAGAAAATTAACCTTCCATCCAGTGATGCTGTCAGTTGCCACTCAACATGGATTTTAAAAAAGCAGAATCATTGTACCTTCAGAGCAGAAAAAACTATACTGAAGCTTATAAAAGTTAGAAAAACCTTACCGGCAACATACAAGAGTTCAGTGGGGAGAGAACAGCAAGTAGGATTTATTTCATAACAAAAATAATGTTTATCAAGTGGAACTTTTCCCCTAAATGGTAACCTAAATTTGCTAATTAAATGCTATTAACTGAAATTATTAGTCCCCATTGAGTGTGTTAGGCAGGATTTTCCAGCGTTAATCAACAAATCGGTATGTAGCATTGATTTGGGCATTTTCAAGCAGTCATTATGCCTATTTTGTTATTAAATAATCGTCCTAATGTGATTTCCGAAATTATGTTGATTTACGAAATAATGTTATATCTTAACAAGCAGTGATTCTTGGGAATTTAAAAGCAAATATGTATTAATTGTTTAAAAGGGTTTTAATTAACAAAATAGTATAGATCTCACCTTGAAACAGAAATTGAACAGACCGCAGCTGTGACGCCGACGATATAGAGAGAGTGCAGGAATTCATTTCTTACAGATTACCTAAATAATTCATTATCTATAATTATGAAAATATTTCCGTGTTAGACTTTTCTTTACTTGTGGTTATGAATGAGATTTGTTCACTTGTTTTAACCATGTGTAACCTTACGGAACATTTGTTGTATTGCTAAAATGATATACCGTTAGTTGCACCCAGTGTAATGTTACTAAGAAATTATCAATGCAACTGTACAGTCTATCTGAACTCTGGATACGTACATTATATGACAACTGACCTCTACTGTAGATTGTATTTGAATTATACAAATAAAAACCTAGGAGTAAATAATGAAATCTTGGTATAGAAAATGGCATATTAGATATTACAATAAAGTTTCCCTTAGGTGATTGCGGATTTGCAATGCATCGTTGGCTTTAACACTTGTGTCTAATCCACACAAGAACGAACAACAGGCGTACATGGACACACAGATCAATGGCACTAAGAATGTGATTGAGATAGTTGACATGGATTTTGCCTAAACGTGTTTTGTAATTGTTAGGCTCCCCCCAGACTTTATGTACACTGTACACTTTCAACTTCACTTGTCTGTATGCATATAAAATGTTCTTATAGTACTGTAAGTGTTCGGTGGCTACTTCAAATCATGTTGAGTTTATTTATCATGGAGGCAAGCAAAGAGTACCAGAGAAAATGCATGATTAGAAGAATTCACCAAACAATGAATTATAAACAAATTGTATATTGGGTTAGGGACTTGTATCGTAATTTTAAAAGTTAACATTATCCCCGCTATATCACTCGCTCTCACTTAACTCACAGTCCATCTTCCTCTAGTCACTCAGACGCTTTTAGAATTTTGAATGCTTGAATCAGATCACTGCATAGTCTTCTTTGTTCAAGAGTGAATAGATTCAATTATTTTAGCCTGTCTGCATAGAACAGACCACTTTGTCTTTAACCTTTTCTTGTAATGGCTAAACTCCAAACTAGGTTATTTTGCCAGCTGCTACTTTTATTGTTTCGTTTTCAATTTTAGAGCAGCTATATTATTCATGGGAAATCTTTATTTACTTCAGCAGTGGTGTTTACAATTCCCAATAATCATGATTTTCAAAATTGCATTAATTCACTATAAAATAATGCTATTTGTGGATGTTTACCAGTGTTTGGTTCAAATAGCTGCTGATTACACATGCATCTATACATTCTTGTCGACATGCAGATAGGGTATAGCAGTTAAGAACAATTATTAAATAGATACATTGACAACCTTTGTGCCATAATACTACCCACGCTACATTCATCAACCTCTACAAGATTCTTAGAACCCGATTTTAACTTTGCTAGTTTCCATAGAAACGTGTCAATCTCTGGAGTGAATTTTGAGATAGTAGTCCTGAGCAAGATTTAAACTCTGATTGAACTTGACAAACAAATGCATCTCATACAACACCTCTCAGGGTAGGTGATATTACATATCTTGTATTACTTAGATCTGAAACCCAAATGCTCTTACACATGTAAGAAACAGAAATGCTACAGTACTGAAATGATGCTGCTATTTAGATGCGTGCATACCGTTGACATGGTGCAGTGATCCAGGTTTTCATCTGCAAAGAGCACAGCGTCTTTTATAAAAACTGCACTGGCTCGGAGGATGAATGAAAGAAACAGGTTCATGTGGATATAATTCCTGGTGCAATGGAACTTCCTGAAAAAAAAAAAATACAATGTGTGGGTCATTTGGCATCATGGGCTAGATTCTCAAACTCTTAGTACAATACAGTACAACGTTGCATATCCGACCCCCTGTGGACTGGGGTATGGGCGCCGGATATGTGAAAAAGTCTGATTTGCGAACATCTATAGAAAAAGCATTTACACGTCCATAAATAGATTAGTGAACAAAAACAACACACAAACTGCTTTAAACATGGGTAAATTTTTTGCTTTAAAAGTAAGCAAATGTAAACGAGATTAATTAGGCTACAAATACACAGTGTTGCTATGTGGTTTGCTATAAGCCATCTCCACGCAAAGCTTTAAAAATTTTTTAAAAAAATACAAAACAAACGGTAAATATACAGTAACCTGCAACTGATGGCTTCGTTCTTAACTCTAAGTCCCTGCCTCTCTGGTTCTGCTTTCAAAATATCTCTGTCACGGTACTTTGCGCTCTTTCTTGATATACCCAACAGCTGATACGCAGCTCGGTTTGAATATTGCTTCAGCTATTTTAAGCTTGCTTTGTTTAATTCAAATGCACTTAAAAGCTACAACAACACGCTGCCAATATCTGCAAGCATGCGCTCCATCATATAAACACATTACCCAAAAAAAGCTTTCTCGACTGGTGTATTGAAACGTCACTGCTATACGCAGCTGACTGACACACGCACACAGCCCGCCTCTCTTAAAGGGAAATGCACCAAAAGGCTGATTGCTATAATGCTTTCTTTCTGTTTCCATCGCGGAAGCTGCATTTGCTGCCAATGCCATTACTCTCCTAGGCTACTTTTAATATTTATTTATTTATTTAGCAAGGCGGTTAATTGATCAGGGCGGTTATGTAACGGTCGGATATGCGACCTTCCAGTGTATATGCTAAATTATACTCTCAACATAATTTAGAAGTGGTTTCTAAGTTTGTTCAATTGCTTGCAAAAGGTGATTTTTAGGTGAATACATTATTTGTATTTAAGCACACAAAAAAGGTATCTTTTGCACCATGTTTTGAACTCTAAGTAAAATTGGTATGTGAGCTGCATCACTAATTTGGTTGAATCAGTGTATAAGTTACCCTTTTTCATGACCATAAAAATACACAGTAAAACAGGGGTGAAATTATGCCTGTACTCATACTGGGTACCAGGACTTATTTTATCTGCTTTTCATTCAACGCGCATGCATTCAATCCACAGTCCACTAGCATTTGGTTGGAAAGCAGTCTTGTTACAGCAACTAAACTCATTAAAATATTCTCAAAATGAACAAATGGATGACATATTGACCTTCGTTCTTGGTAGCAAGATCATGAGGTTATTTGGCTGTTTTGGTGCCAATCAATATTAAACCAATTGGGTAGTTTCATTTTGGCATGCGTCACAAATCACCACCCTGTGTGTCAGTGCTCATGGGTTGATCAACGAGAGAAGCAGCAGGGTTAGGAACTGATTATGTGAACAAACATTGCTGCACATGAATTTGAAGGCAAAAATCCATGTCTCTGTCCCCTCCATAAATAGTTGATTGATTTTAGAAATACGTATCACAACTTGTTTTGCCTTGAACCGATTTACATAAACACAGGATCAACAAAGTGCTGCCTCAGATTCGGGGGTACAGATGAAGGTGTGCTTCATGCTTTCCAGACACTGGCCCAACTAGCAAGGTAAACGTTATGTACAGTGATCAACATGTTTTATTTTGTTGTGATCCTATTTTCTGTTATGAGGAGAGTAATAAACGAAAACCAAAACGGTGAGTTTTTTTTTTCTTTGTACAACGCCTCCTTATCCACATTTATTTCTTGAAGAGTTTAAGTTAAATCTGACAGTTAAAAAAACACATAAGTAAACCTCAGTAATGCTATTATTTTGTGAAAATGTGTCTTTTGCCAATTTATGCAAAGAAACTACAATGGCAGGGTGTAGCAACGCAAAAGCCCTGCTGAGGCACAGGTGTGTGTGTGTGTGTCAGGAGGGAGGGAGGGAATACTGGGTGGCTGGGAGGGAGATAAAATCCTCCCTGCAAAAACATGTGGGAATATGGCTGGAGCCAATTGAATAAGTGATTAAATAATTAATTAAGGCTCCAGCCACAGGTGTATAAATAGGGTGATCACGGGTGTTAGTTAGTAATGATTGGAGTTAATGTTGGTAAAAGATGAAGGTGTTCTGTGATGCTCCTGTCCCGTCTCGTTGGTTTGTTTATGTTCCTGAGTGTTTTTGTAGACCTTTTATTAGTAGTTTTTTGTATTTATTTAACTTCAATATGTTAGTAATATACTTTAGCTTAGATATTGTATTCATTGATATCAATTTAATATGATTGATTAACCTATATCTAGCAGAACATCTGATTTTGTCTCTAGTTTATTATTAGAAGGGCCTAGGAATTAAGATCCTGTAGAGCAGGGCTTCTCAAACTCGGTCCTGGGGACCCCCTGTGTCTGCTGGTTTTCATTCCAACTGAGCTCTTAATTATTTAACTAAACCCTTAATTGAACTAATAATTTGCTTAATTAGACTGTTTTATTTGTTTTCAGCTTTTATACAGTTGCAGATTTCATTTTATAAGTAACTTGAACTCTGCAACTGTTTAAGAGTTGAAAACAATTAAAAAGGTCTAATAAGCAAATTATTAGTTCAATTAAGGGGTTAGTTAAGTAATTGAGAGCTCAGTTGGAATGAAAACCAGAAGACACAGGGAGTTTGAGAACCCCTGCTGTAGAGAGTTGAGAGGGGCTGCTACTGTGGTTGTTAGTAGCTTATTGATCCCAGAATCTCGTCAAGCAGCTTCTTGAAGGATCCCAGGGTGTCAGCTTCAACAACATTACAGGGGAGTTCATTCCAGACTCCCACAATTCTCTGTGTAAAAAAAAAAAGTGCCTCCTATTTTCTGTTCTGAATGCCCCTTTATCTAATCTCCATGTGTGACCCCTGGTCCTTGTTTCTTTTTTCAGATTGAAAAAGTCCCTTGGGTCAACATTGTCAATACTTTTTAGAATTTTGAATGCTTGAATCGGATTGCTGCGTAGTCTTCTTTGTTCAAGACTGAATAGATTCAATGTTTTTAGCCTGTCTGCATATGACATGCCTTTTAAACAAGGAATAATTCTGGTCACTCTTCTTTGCACTCTTTTCTAGAGCAGCAATATCCTTTTTGTAGCGAGGTGACCAGAACTGAACACAATATTCTAGATTAGGTCTTACTAATGGATTGTAAAGTTTTAACATTACTTCCCTTGATTTAAATTCAACACTTCTCACAATATATCTGAGCATCTTGTTGACCTTTTTTTATAGCTTCCCCACATTGTCTAGATCAGGGGTGTCAAACTCAGTTCCTGGAGGGCCGCAGTGTCTTCTGGCTTTCATTCCACCAGAGCTATCAATTACTTAATTGGTCTAATTATTTGATTAACTGGACACACTTCTCTTCAGGCCTCAAAATGTTTCATAGGTATTGTACCTTGAATCAAGTGCATTTTTAAAACCATCAACTGTAAAAGACCTTGAAAAATATTAAATATGTCAAATTGAACAAATAATTAGATCAATTATGTTAATTGAGAGCTTAAGTTGGAATGAAAACCAGAAGACCCTGCGGCCCTCGAGGTCTGGAGTTTGACACCCCTGGTCTAGATGAAACAGAAACACAACAGAGAAGCAGACCATATATATTATTGTAGGATAAATTTATAAGTTTAAAAAATGAAATAACAAGGATATATGTTCTAATCCAAGTCTATCAATGTGGCATGTCCAGGTCCTGGTGTAGTTGAGTACCCGGAGTCTGGAAAGTATGGGGATGATTTCAGAGAATACTATGGAAATTTGTCAGGTAAAAAAACGTTCAGTGCTCCTGGCAATTAAAAGATAGAGGGGTTTTCAGCCCTGTTGTGCTAATTTATCAATTATTTTGTTGTCTTCCTATGTAAAAATCATTTTAGAATTGGTTCTAATTTATCAATTATTTTATGTAAAAAATTTTATGTAAAGTACTGTGTACCAATATCTATACATTTATTCATTGTCAAATTTTCTATATTTTTTATAAATGTTTACATGTAGGAAATAAATGAATAAACCACAGGTGTACTCCATCTGGCCGAGTATGTGAATACCTGCACTTTTCATCCCTGGTAATACAAAGATAATGTGTGCTGGTTGAGCAATAAAAATGAGATATAGTACACTAATTGACACCATTGCTACAAATGATGCTGAATTATAAAACAAAGTATTCAACCTACAACAATTAAAGAGCAAGATATCTGCACCTACAGCTTCCTGTTTCTACAGTATGTGGCCATTGCTGTGAGAGGAGTCAAACATCACATGGCTTGCAATATGTGCTTCAACATAACCCCAAGACCGTATATCCCCCTTGGTAACCGGTCAACGTGAATGAAAGGTAAATAAGATGTTTAAAACTTTTTACCCCAAATTGTATTTGCATGTTTTGAAAGAAGAAAAAAAAAAAAGAAGTATTTAATATTTGAGTTGTTTACAATTTATATACAAAGTATACCAACAATTTGGTTAGAATTGCATTTTAATTATGGCACTGCTGTTGTAGCTTTAAAGAAGAATCATACACGATCGTGAACAGATTTTGTTATTTGTAAGTTTTTAAAAGCTCAATTTAAAGTAGATGCTTAGAATTAAATAAATAAATAAATCTCAACATTACCTGAAAACAGCAAAAACAACAATGGCTGTTATTAGTGAAACCAGTGACGTGGAATAACCTGCAGTGTAGATTTGTTGAAATTTTGAGTAGTACAATTTCTACAAGAAGAAAATACATTCAAAGATTAAAATATTGTGTAGACAAGAATAGAAATGGGTCTTATGGAGTAAAAAAAAAATGACACAATTATTTACTATTAACACCAAAAGTCCAAATTAATTAGGAAATATCTAAACAGCTGAGGATCTTAATACTCTCACTGTAAAATGTAATACAGACCCTCTTAACATGTTAAGCAAGATAAATGGCTTCATTCTTACTGTTACACCCACTGTTTATTTTGTAAAATTATGATTGTTATTTTATACTGTCAGTGAATTGAAGACAAAAAAGGCTACCAGTTTTCACTGGAAATCTGGTAACCCTATTCATTCTTATTCACATGTTTATCTTCTTTCTAGATGTTTGATATGCAATGCATTATGGGCGAGCTCAAAAAGAGAAGAAAAGGTACATCCCAGTAGTAAAGAAAAGTTTCTACAGTTTTGTTTTTTTCATTGTGAAATAAATCAATCGTGATACCATTTCCAATGATCTCAATACTATTAAATATATTCTCTATTTAATAGTATTGGGATCTTATTGTCGTACAGTAAAATACCACCCCCTTCTTAAGAGGGAGTTCACAACCGCAAACGTGCCAATATGAATAAAATGAATGTTTATTTAGAATTGTATTTCTATTACTATACTGTATGTAACTTAGATATAATAATCTTCATGCATGCCCACCCCAACTCCACACACTTTTGAAACCAAAGTTACTGCTATTGCTTGTAATTGCCTCTATACAATTTCATATCACTAGCAAACAGGTGTGATTAACTGATTAACAGATTGGATGATTAGTTGACCAATAGAAAATATCAAGATTAAAACCCCTAATTTTCATTGACCCTGGATATTCATATAAAGTCATCACTGGGCTTTCTGCTTACACATTTCAAAATGGCAAGCCAAGTTAGTCATATCAGTCCTGTGAGTATATGTTAGTTCAAACTAAACATTAGGCCGTATGTTTAGATAACATTTGCAGTAGTACATAATAGTTTACAAACCGTATTCTCTGGTTCCATGTCTGTGTCATTACCAAAGTCACAGGCTTCAGGGTATGGTGGGAATGAGTAGGCCCAGCCCCTGTGCGTGCAGTTTCTATAGACATGTCCTGAAAAACAAAGTGTTTAAACAATACATTCCATTTATTTGATATCAACTTTTCCCAGTACAATATGGGTGGTAACAGAATACATTCCAATTCCCTGAATCTGCAGACAGTCTCTGTGATTATATTCATGTCTCCCTGATCCTTTCCTGAAAAATCCTGTAATCTACTGTAATTATACTTTCATTCATTCCACAGACTCAACAATCACCACTCCACTTTAGCTAAAAAAAAGTACTTTCTTTCTTTGAACTGCTTCCTCCAGTTGCAGGAGACCCCCAGGACCAGAGGTTGTCAAAACTAGAAGAACATTTAGAGTCAGATCTTAAAATGTAGCTTTACATGTAAGAGTGGTTTTCTAAAGTGTACCTTTTGCCAATCTACCTCCCCACCTATCTTAGCCATAGGTGTTCCCCTTCTGAGGATGGGGACCATACCTTACCTCATGCTCTCCATACTTCCACATTCAGTATTTTGCCAATACTGCTATATAACAGATGCATAAATGCACTTTTCTTTAAACAAAAATTACCTCACATTTCATTTGCCATGCATATAAAATGTTCCCCAGTTATTTAACCTAACAACCCTTTCCTTGAGGCAGACACATTAAGCCAGTAACACCCACAGAATATATTTACAATGTTACATCTTAGAACTCAACCCAAAGTCCATCTTCTTCTTTGCTACGATGTGAGTGCTTTTTTTTATTACCACAAGCTTTCGTCCTACCACCCACCCACACACTTCAATAGTGCCTACACATACAAATAAGCTTATAATCACCAATTTAAAGTTCAGCATCTTCTGCATAATTTCTTTTGACTTTAGTAATAGAAGTTGGAAAAGTAGTCATAGTATTATTTTGTGTGCACTAATGTATTAAAAAGGCACAACAACACAAACTCACTGTTACAAATATATATAAGTAAACTTACTTATTTGCATGTCACCATGGTAAAATCATGAAGGTAAGGTTGTCAAGCTAAAATTATTGTTGTATGTAAACTGTTTTATTATGCATGACTATAGCATGTGTATATCATCATTCTACATGTAATCCTCACCATTAACTAAGGCATTTATAAACTCATCAAAAACCCCAAATGTGCTCTCATCCATAACTTGAAATTAGGCACTGGTGTTTCAGGATCTACTAATACACTAAATTAAAGACCAATTATAATTGAGGGCCATGAAACAATTACTGTTTCTTACCATTAGTGCTCTTTAGTAAATAAGCTTAATACTAAAGTGTATACCATACATAAAAAACACCATACTGTGCACTGTTCCCAATAAACCCTTCACATACTGAAAATTGCTCTTTTTAACATTAAGGTAACTTTCAGGTGTATTGTTATGTCTCACTCTAGAGTCAATTCATTTCTTCAACAGTAGATTAGCAAATATCAGCAGATACCTCAACAGTAAAAAGCCCACACTTTTCACGTATACATATATTTGCTTAAGTCAACAATTAAAAAATTAAAAATGAATGCACAGTATCTGGACTCTTGACCGGAGGGTCGTGAGTTCGATCCCAGGTGGGGGACACTGCTGCTGTACCCTTGAGCAAGGTACTTTACCTAGATTGCTCCAGTAAAAACCCAACTGTATAAATGGGTAACTGTATGTAAAAATAATGTGATATCTTGTAACAATTGTAAGTTGCCCTGGATAAGGGCGTCTGCTAAGAAATAAATAAATAAATAAATAAATAATAATAATAATAATAATAATAATAATAATAATAATAATAATGGCTCCCTATCATTCACTAACCAATCTCCCATATATTTACAATGTATGCCTCCTGTTTTTTTTTTCTACATGGTTTGCTCTGCAACCTTCCCTGTGCCACCTTTGCAATGGTGTGCAACATAGTTATGGCAGAACCATAAACTTTGATTTAATTAATAGACATGTGTAAGTTATCACATGGGAGCCTGTCTCTCATTTCATCAATAACAAAGAATGCATATTTGCTTGTATACATTAAATACAAAAAACTTCTTGTCATTGTAGGAATATTGTTTTTCTTCTTTTAATTAAAGCACCACTTGCATTTCTATGTATTTCAGTGTGATAAAAATGGGCTTTATTTTCTCACTTGTTTTTTAAATGAGCACTGTATCAAAGTTGATGTAGTTGTGGACAATCCCTGACTATCTCTGACTTCAGTGCTGGTTTTACACTCCCAGCCACACAATGTGTTTACTATATGCCTGCTGTGCTCCCAAGGCAAATCTTTCAGAGATTTTCCAGAGACAGTTCAAATCAAGTTTAAAAAAATATATAGTTCTTGACTGCATGCCCCTCATGGCCTCGTAGAGAAATTGGCCTGTAATGTATCCAGTTAGGGGCAAAAATGCAGCCTGCAGCTGTGTGGATCCACTGTGTCTACAGTACCTCGATCCATGCAGCTGCATACATCTGATTAAAAGACTGCCTTGTGGTAAAAGTAACTAAACAATAGCCTCAAAAGTCACTGTAAAGTTTTGTAATATGCTTTATCAAACCTGTTGAATTGAGGTTTCCATGCAAAAAAAATAATAAAAATCAACAAGAACAGGGATATTTCTTACCTTGTTTAGTTGTAAAATGTCGAAAGAAATCTGGACATGTCACACTGACGACCTCACCAACTGCAACTCTGGGCCAGCATTGTAGACCATCCCATTCAGTTTTGCACACTGTTGTGACAACAACAACAAAACATCACAATTAAATGTAAATGGCATGGATTGGCCAGTGCTAACCAAATTGCACCAGCAGTTTCCTCTGCTCAAAATCACAACATTGACACAGAATTGCATTCAAAATATTAAATTATCTGGAATAAATTATTTCACACAGCTATGAAATATTGGCTTTATATTATTTAAGAAGAAAACTTTTTTTCTAACAGCCTACAGAATGAGTACCATAAGTAATTTACACTATTTTGGAAGAATAGTTATACAATTAAAAAATAAAGTATTTATTAGGGCTGTCAAGTGATTAAAAAAATGAATCACAATTAATCTTGCGATTACATTTTATTTGTATTAGTTAAAAAAAGTTAATAGGGGCTCCTAAGTGGCGCATCCAGTAAAGGCGCTCCACGTGGAGTGCAGGATGCGTTCTACAGTCTGGACGTCGCGAGTTCGAGTCCAGGCTATTCCACAGCCGACCGTGAATGGGAGCTCCCAGGGGGCGACGCACAATTGTCGAGCGTCGCCCGGGGGGAGGGAGGGTTAGGTCGGCCAGGGTGTCCTCGGCTCACCGCGCACCAGAGAGCCCTGTAGTCTGGCCGGGCGCCTGCGAGCTTGCTTGTAAGCTGCCCGAGAGCTGCGTTGTCCTCCGACGCTGTAGCTCTTGGGTGGCTGCATGATGAGTCCGCAGTGTGAAAAAAAGCGGTCGGCTGACGACACACGCTTCAGAGGACAGTGTGTGTTCGTCTTCACCCTCCCGAGTCAGCGCAGGGGTGGTAGCGGTGAGCTGAGCTTAAAAAAAATAATTGGCCATTCTAAATTGGGAGAAAATAATAAAAATAATTGGCAACAACTAAATTGATAAAAAAATAAATAAAAGTTTGAATCGCATATTTTAATCGATACAATTACTGCATCCATCTCATTCAAGTTTGTTTTATTACTGATGCAATTATTATTATTATTATTATTATTATTATTATTATTATTATTATTATTATTATTATTATTATTAAAACAACCCAGCAAAAAAAAAAAAAAAAACTGTTGTCCTGTTTCTGGATTGATAGTGTTGCCCTTTCTTTATAGGTTTATATTTGTTTACACAGAATTACACAGAAAAACTCATTTGCTGTTAAATTGTTTGAACAAACTGCTAAATCACAATGAAGTCAGTTTATTCACCTTAATGCATTTCAAATTATACTGTATATTTTCTTATGTTTCCTTTAAAAGGGTATCCTTTACTGATGTTTTTCATTGCCATTATAAAACAAAAGTATTCTCTTTTATTAATAACTTAAGATTGTCTAAATAAAACAAAACATTCATTAAGTAACGGTTATATTCTCCTTAACTGTAAATACTACGCACGCAGCCGTACGCATGTTACGCACTGTGTGTACCTTTGATTTGCAAAATTTCGTCTTCATAAGTGTCGACTCGCATGCAGCTGTTCAGATAAGCTGTGTACCTATGGAAGGCCATTTGGGTCAAAAAACTTGTTATTTAGTATGCATTTCAAAAATTTAGTATGTGTTGTAATTCTAATTATTACACTTACTAATTTGACCAATCAGATCACTGAAAATGAAATGATAGCCAATGAATTTAAATAAAATAGTAAGTGTAATAAATTGTCCAATTAAAAATCACCTTACATCTGCTATTTGGACTTGGAAAGATGGACAGACCCGGAACCTCCGAGACAAGCATCAATCAGTGGTTTCAGAGCCTTAGAAATCGCTTTAATTCAGTGGTAACCCCACTGCAACTAATATGTAATTTTAAACAAGTGTTGAAAGATCTGACATTGAATCTAATATTAGCTATGGTAACTCAATATCTTAGTGTAAACTGAAATAAATATAATTAGAAAATTAAAAAAAAAAAAAAACTGGGTACCTGGTTAATACAAACTGAACCGTGTCATGGTCAACATTGTCTGCCTCAAGAAGCCGGCAGCACTCAGCAAATCTATATTTGCACCGTAGAAGAAAATCTCTCACTGCCATGGTTTGCAGTTTATCCTTATTCTTGATTTTTTTTAAAGTGTATTAAACTGACAGGCTTTGTTTGTTGTTGTGTTGTTGCTAGAAAGTGTGTGCTCGAGTATATTTAAATGGTGACACATGAGTTACGGTATGCTAAGAGGGTGAAGACAGAGGAGTGTGATTAACGCGCGTTAAAAAAATCAATCTCCAAAGAAATGAACATGTTAATCATAGAAGTTAAATACGATTAATTGATAGCCCTAATTGTTGTGGGGCATATTCCCTGAATATCATAATAATACATGAACATGTATTGGAAATGTAACTGCATTAGTCAATGAAACTGTGTGTCTTGAGAAACAGGGTAAACTGCTGTGTCTTGAGAAGAGGGCCTCTTCCTTGCAGACAGACTGAACTATGTGACTTACTGATTAGAGGACCTGCATCTGAACTGGATTAGGCTGAGCGGACAGTTGAATTACGTACAGATAATTCACACGTGCAACAACAATCGTTTTCACACAAGGCGGACATAAGCTAGTGATGTCCCAGTGGAAAAGGACATTAAAACATCAAAGGACTGTGAGTTTTAAAAAAAGGCAAGACACACAAATGATCTCATGAAAGTGGCTATTTAGCAGAGTGAAAAAGACTAAATAGCAAAACTAAACATTTTGCACTCCACATCGAATGCTAAACAAGGGGCTGTCACTCTGCTAAGCAAAGCAGCAACTCCGGGACTCTGCCTAAAAACGGAACCAAGACGGGACTCTGCCTAAAAGTGGACCCACGATGAGGAAGCAAGCTGCAAGCGAGTCAATGACCACAAGCAACGAGACTGAGGCCCAGCTGGAGGACGGCCATAAAACCTACAGCTGTTATCAGACAAACCAGTCCGGGTCTGTTGTACATCTAAAACCACAGTATCCAAAAGAAACTGTGCCCTGCTACCGGCGTAGCTAAAGATTCAGCAAAGAGGACAGAGCAGATGGACGCTGTTGTGGATCCTATACCGAAGACTGAAGACTTCGTTGCAGCTGTTTGTTGATTCTATCGAGAATTGAAACTTTGTTGCCGAGTTTGATCCAAAGTGGGATTGAAGACTTCGTTGTAAGAGGAAGCTTTTTGTACTGGACACTTCAACAGATTGAGTTTCCAAACCAGCAGACCAAAGGTCTAAGCTTCAAAACCGTTGAGTATAATTCCAGTTGCATTTTCCTTTCATGGAACTAAATTAATTAATTGTAACACATTCACATAGAACTGAACTGTTAATTATTTAGTTTGCACACTTTGCATGTAAAATTACTTTTAGTGAAACTTGATGAAGTAACTATAAGTAATCTACCTCATATTGTTGTATGAAGAATTTCTTAAAAGTAAACCTGCCATATCCTTATACCATTAATAATCTTAATGTGATATATTTTAAGCCTGTCTGCATCATTTCATTTTGTATGTGGGCGTGTATGTGTGTGTGCAAGTCACTAGCTTCATCACAACTTGCTTGAGCTGGTGAGCTGCTGCTTTGTGTGTGTGGAGACAGGCGGTGTCATATTTCAATTGCCTGCTAGCCAGCATGACTGCAGTGAGAGCTTTTTGACTTGGACTTGTGCTTGTAGACTGAGAGATTTACTTTCTGACTTTTCTGATTTCTGTTTAATATTTGTGTACTTAATAAAATACTACTGCTGATTAAACATTCCTTGTGTCTGCGCGTGTATGTGTGTTCATAGTAAATCCTCAATCTTTGTAACGCGTCAATTAAATACTATTAAGAAAACTAATCAACCCAGGTAAACATTAAATTATCAATTATTGAATTGTTCCTACATTGTTATGCAACCTGTTGATATTTTCATTAAAGTTGTTTATTATTTTATGATTTGGTTAAGTTGGTTATGTTGAGTATACTAACTGTAGGTTCTATATGTTAAATTATGATAACAAATTCCCTTTAGTTTACCCCAGGGTACCTAAGGTGACCATTTATTTTAAGAAAAAGCACTTGTTGAAAAAATACCTCCTAAAGGTAGACTATAAATTGTTTAAAAAAAAAAGTTTTTTAATTGTTTCACTTATTTTGTATATTTTATGATATTAGAAAAAAAAATTGTTAGGGTGAAAATTTAGTCATGTGTTCTGGCAAGGGTGTGGAAATTAAATATATATATATATATATATATATATATATATATATATATATATATATATATATATATATATTGTCACACTACTGTCTCAAATATGTTTTTACAGCACTGGTCATAAAAGGCTTAGCTGTGGGGTGACATCTATGACAAAAATACTGTAAAGGGGTTAAGACAATAATCAAAGAGTACTGTCTCTGTAACAAAATGCACATGACCTCAATAGTAGTTTCTGATATACATGGCTTTGGTAACAGTGGGAAATCAAAAAGTCACATGACCTCAAGTCACGTCACCTTCAAGCTGAATAAAAAAACAACAGTAGCAACAAAAACTGACATTAGTTGTGGTGCCATGATGATAATATAACCAATAATGCTATGTTCAGGAAAATGTAGTCCTCAGTTTATGAGGTTGTTTCACTGTAAAAGCCAGTAGTTAAGGTGGCATTGTGAAATGTGAATGCAACCGGTACAGATGTTAAGTCACCTAAACAGAGAAATGACAGGGTTCAGTGGGGACGGATTATACATTTTCCAGGAAACTACAGAGAAGTAATAGAAAATATGCTCTAAAAGAAGAAGGATATCCTCTGCTTTTATTGTATTTCAAAATACCTGCTATGAGCTAATGGGTATCACTTCCATAATTAACTCTGGTAACAGAAACTGTCAGACTGTGACATATTCTGCACCTGAACAATTTGTTGAACTGGCCACGTGAGTGCCAGATCCTACAGAAATAGCTGAAAAGACCATGAACTGTATTCTATCAGAAAAAAAGTAAATAGATTTGTGAATCTAAGTAATTGTTTTTCACACTCGTAAGATAATCAAATTGCTCTAAACCTGTTCTGGGTTTTCTTATTAACTATGAACTGGAAATCTGTTAAGAAATCAGTAAATAATCGTTCTAATTGCCAATGTTTGCAGTAACCAGCTCACCATCAGTTGCAGTTGGTTGTACAATGAAGGCAGGTCGTGTTTTAGTTTCTAATTCACTGAAAGTGTCAGTGATTAGTTTTTCGGGATTTGTAAAATCCCACTGAAAGTTTACATTGACTGTGTCTGTGCCAGCAGGATCTCTTGTTATAGAAGGAGCAGCACATTGACAGTGCTTGTGGCAAAATGTTACCTTTAGCTGTATTTTACTCATTGTTTTCTTTTTATGTATTTCATTTCTATATGCTTGTTGTATAGTCGCCCACTGGTATCTTCACGCAGTTGTGTTTTATGTATTCATCACAATTAAGTCCTGCGCGCCTGGCCAGTGTGACAAAGAAAACTACCTGTGTCTTTCCGTTTGCCAGCAGACAACCTACACTCCGTATTACTTTCTCATTGATGTGTATTAAATGGTCTTCCAATCTTAATGAGGAAGTCATTTCTGTGGGTTACCCTGGTAATCACTACATGGCTATATGTTAAAGTTTCTATAAACACCTTACCTCACTGTATATAACATTGATTTACAAAAACAAGATTTCTAAATCTGCTTCAAACTTGATGCTACACATTTCTGCTCAGATTTGATAATATTGTAACGACCCTGGGTCTGCTGTAACTGCGTTTGGAAAGGTTCTGTGACCCAGGGTCAACAGTTCAATGCAGCAGGTGTTCGGGGACGTCAGAGACGGGAGAATCACCACCAATCAGGAGCTCGGCTTGCTGCGTGAGTGGTACCAAGTTGCAACATTGTTGGCAAAACCAGTGGACGAGATGTTGCAACCATTAGGGGGATCGAGAGCAGGAAGTCGTGTTTGCTTGGGATTGATGGCTAGTGCACCGGGGGGGTGCCCTGGATGTAGGAATAAGTAACTTGCTGCTGCTGCTGCTGGGCTGCAGAGAGACAAGCTGGAGTGAGAGTAAGAAGAACAGAGAGACAGAGAAGAGCAAAAGACAGGCAAGACGAGCCAAAGAGAAGTGGGACTGAAAAGGAACTGGAGACTGCACGTAGTTGTAGATATGAAAAATCTCTGCTAATTGGTGTTTTTCCAGGGGCCTACTGATGTGATCAATGCAGATCCAGGAAAAAAATAATCCTGATGGTTTTGCCTCAAAAACAAAATAATTCACAGAAACATAACTGAAAGACACTTGGTCCTTAAATGGGTTCAAATGTAATATTCTTCTTTAAAAAAAAAAATACTAAAAACTGAAGCTATAAAAATAACTTGTTTGAATTATTTCTGTGTGCAGTAGAGATAGTGGTGGGTAAGAAGCCTATTTCTTGTTCCCTGGAAACTTTATAATATTTTGGGATTGAGGAAAAGGCCCAAGTGACTAGGGAAAATATTCCATTGAGAAGTGTAGATTGAGTAATAAATATGAGAATGTGAATATTCCAAAAGCTCCCACATCTTGGGTGTTTAATTATTGTGAATTCACTGTTAATATTGACAATCGGTCAGAATTAGACATATCTCCTTCACAGTGTAAATAGATAGTGTGAGCCAGAGCCCAAGGATGGATAGCTATGAAATATCATAATATAATGTAATGAAAAGTGGTAGTTAATTTAATACAACACCATCCGATGTCTTTGCCAAGGTAAGATGTTGCTTGAAAGTTTTATTAGCAGGATTTGTGGGCCATAGTGGCCACAGTTTTATCATTTTCTTAGATTTGTGCTTCTAACCAATAAAAACACAAAGTTCATCTGAACACTTCCAATACCCTGTAGCACTTCCATAGTTTAAAATGTTCAACACAGTTTGCTAGTTTATCATCACTTCATTTCTTTATTGTTCTTTTTTTAATTGTTATCTTTGCTCAGAAACATACTTGGGAACCTTTCTTTTCATAAGAAGACCTTTTAAGTTAAAGTTACAGTCATATGGGTGAGATACGATCTAACATTTCCAAAAGGGACCAAGTTATAATAAAGATTCAGCCCACAAATATATAAAGAAAGGGACATGTTAGTGTAAACAATTGGGGCTTACTTGGCCCCATTCATAAACTCAAAGGTCATTCATACTGTAACTATAAAACACAACCCTTCAGTGATAATGCTCACTTAAGTGAGCTTTCACAATGTGAACAATCATTAACTTAGCACACTTAAGTGTACAGAATCACTCAAGTGCTGTTTCTGAATATGGCCCTAAGTGGTAGTATATTGTATGTACTATAGTTATACGAAAATAAATGTTTAATGACAAACATTGAGGAAGTCTTAAAACCGAAACCTAAAGAAGGGGTGAGCTAGCTCTACTTGTGTCGACTATTTTATACATTGTATAAAAATCAGTGAGTACTTCACTCTGATGTATAATGTCGTTGCTGCAATATTGTAACTGTAATTATTGCTTTCATAATACAATGTTTGCATGGCACCAGAGAGGCACAATACAAGTGTATTTATTTATTTATACAATTTTTTGTTTTACTTTAGCAGCCCATTAACCTATTGTGGGTCCCATTCTTTCTTCAATTACTTAAGACATGGTGATATTTGCGGTACCTCTATTTGCAGTGAACATCATCTCCTCCTGGATGAAGCAACATGTCCTGAAGATTGATTTGAATTAAACAAAAAAACATGCTGATAGACTTACAGTACCTGCTGAGATCATCGTCACCACTGTCTTTGATCATGGATGGTAGTCAGACAAAATTTAAGTCTACTGCTAGAATGTTGCACACTGGGCTTTATGTGCAAGAATCTGACGACAATCACCAAATCATGTTCTTGCATATTCTGGAAATGGAAAGTCTACTGGATCACCCCCTTCCATGAAACTTTCTCATACTTTATCGACTGTATGAGAAAACAATAGATTGTAACAATAGAGAAACTATAATATTGTTGTAAAATGTATACAAAAAGCTGGTAACATGCCATTCATAATATTGCATAATATTTTTTTTAAGCCAGCGCACCGAGCAGGCAGGCCGAGACAACCGACGGAGTCGACTCAACAGCCGGACGTGGCAGAGCCACAAAGACCTTAAAACATGCCCTAAAACACGGACCAATCAGACATGTCAGGGACATGTGAGAGAGACCGCTGCTGTTCATTGGAAGTTAAGTTTTGCTTGCATGGATTGTCCCAGGACATTCAACCTTATGTTATGGATTTAAAACCACGATTCTTCAGGAGAGTGTGGTCTGTCTTCAACGCTCTTTGCCTGCCTGTGTGCCTTCTGAAAACTGTGGGTGCCTTCTTGAAAAAACTCTTGGTGTATACTGCTTCCTGTTTACATTTCTGTTTACCTGTTTTGCTGAAGACACCATCTTGGACTGCATGGAGCTCTGCTTGTGAACTGTTTAAAACGTTTAGTCAAAACCAGGATGTGGCAGGGCAGAAGCCCTGCTGCTTTAAATGGTGTATGTGTGGGAATGTAAGATTGGCAGGGATGGGGTTAAATCTGTCCCTGGCAGCAATCACAGGTGTGGCCATTCCCCAGTTAGGTAACCACCGCGGCCACCTGTAGCAAAATCCTTTGTTTGTTTCAAGGAGTTTGGGGCTGTGAGTATTGTATTGGTGCAGTGAAGGCTAATGCCCAGCCTACAAGTGTTTGTTCTTGTGTTTGACCCTTTTATTTTAGCCTTTGTGCCCTGTTTATTTTGTTTTTGTGTTTGTTTTTGTTACTTAAAGTGTGCTTTGTGTTTAAAACTGCAGCTTTCTGTCTCTGGGACTCTTTCCTGTCGGTAACATCTTGGGCCGTGGTGCTATCCTGTCACACAGCAGAAAATACTTTTAAAGTCAAACAAGGTACTCTGCTTCTTGCCTTATTGCTTGTAGTGTGTGGGGGATCAGAGGCCTGAGGTAAAAAATATTGGCAGCGTAAGGCTCTGCTATATCAATTTATGAAAACTCTCATCTACGAAAAAGACTTGGATTTAAATACAACTAACTGTTTAAATGTTATCTGCTTTGAACTCTGCATCTCGAAAAAAGTCGGTTTTCTTATTAAAACTTAAAGGCTGTACTGTGGAGGCATCTCTTTGCGGAATGATAAAGGACATCAAACCTCTTTTCTTCAAATTAACTTTATACAAGACCTAAGGAACAACGACCATCACAGTATTGTCTGTTTTCTTCAGAAAAGGAGTGATTTCTTCAAAAGCTACAAGAAAATAACAAGAAACAACAACCATCACAAGATTGTTAACTCTTGCTTTAAATCGAGACTTAAATCTCCACCATAGAAAGGAGGTTAGTTGTGCAATTTATCGAATTCTCTGCATATAGTTAGAATTCTGTGTAAAGGTTTTACGTGTGAATTATTTGGTATACGTTGTGATCTTTTGCTCATATCTTGTGTGAAAGATTCACTTCATTCCCGTTCGTTTGCCCCTTTAATAACGTAATGCACTTTTGATGCATAGTTCACACACCCTAGTCTCTGTAAGTCACCTTGGATAAAGGTGTCTGCTAAATAAAAAAAATAAAAATAAATAAAAAAATACAAAATAAACAAACACAAACAAAAAACCTAGCTCCACTTTGGAGCGCTAACTAAAACTTTTGTCAGGAACCTTTACTATATACAGGACACCTAAGCTGTTTACCTGTCAAAACAATCACACAAATAAACCTTGCGGTACAGCGTTGCAAGGTACGCAATTGTACTCACACAAACTTTCTTGGGCA
Source organism: Acipenser oxyrinchus oxyrinchus (assembly GCA_030684275.1). Taxonomy (NCBI): domain Eukaryota; kingdom Metazoa; phylum Chordata; class Actinopteri; order Acipenseriformes; family Acipenseridae; genus Acipenser; species Acipenser oxyrinchus. The sequence goes on from CM060249.1 coordinate 82,634,777, forward strand.
CTACTCGCCCAGCATTACGGCTGTATCCACACCAACAACTGGGGGGTTCTTCCTTCAGCAGCAGCCCTGAATGATTGATCTGTGGGGTTTTTATTTACCCACTGAACAGGCACCGGCAGCTGGCACCAATTTAAATTAATTTGCCAAATGCCAAAACAATTAAACACTTAACAAAAAAATTAACACACATTTGCATGTCTATTTGGCAGGGAGGATTTTAACCCCCTCAACAATTAATCCCATTTGCAATTAATCCCAAATGCAAAACTAGCTTATAACTCCTTACAGAGTGCTGATAGTGTAATGGTTACTATGGAACACATATTGGAGCCCGAGTATGCTGTATTCCAAAAATGCCTTGACTGGGACCTCTGACCAATCCTTAAGGTCAAATGCAAAACTAGCTTACAACTCCTTACAGAGTGCAGATAGGGTCATGGTTTCTATGGAACACATATACAAACCCACATGTGCTCTATTCAAAAATGGCCTTCACCGTGACCTTTGACCTCTCCCTACGGTCAAATGCAAAACTAGCTTATAACTCCGTACAGAGTGCAGATAGGGTCATGGTTACTATGGAACAGATATAGGAACTCATACATCATCTATTCAAAAATTGCCTTAACCGTGACCTTTGACCTCTCCTTAAGGTCAAATGCAAAACTAGCTTGTAATTCCTTAGAAAGTGCAGACAGGGCCATGGTTATTATGGAACACATATAAGAACCCATATATGCTCTATCAAAAAATGTCTTTGACTGTGACCTTTGACCTCTCCTTAAGGTCAAATGCAAAAGTGGCTTATAACTGCTTAGAGAGTGCAGGTAGGGTCATGGTTACTATGGAACACAGATAGGAACAAGAATGCCTTGGAAGTCGTCAAGTTGCTTGCAATTTCTAGTTATTATTATTATTATTATTATTATTATTATTATTATTATTATTATTATTATTATTATTATTATTATTAATCTCCCTTATATATTATGCTGAGCATCTTTTTATTCTTTGCTTTTCTATATTAATGCATGAAATGTTTCAAATTTCAAATACTACAATACACCTGCATCTTAGTACCTTTGCACAATACACATGGCCTGCCTGTAACCATACCATTGAAGTGAGCATGTTCCGAAATAAAGTATACAATACAAGTAAGGAACCAAAAGAAAAAAGAGGGGTTACTGGTAATATTAATTACATTTCAAGACAGCACCTTAAAAATGACCCTCTAACTGCCCCTTCAAATGTTTGGTAAAGCACTATCTCTAAACTGGGCCTTGTGGGTGCAGCAGATTTTATTTATTTTTTTAACATTTGTGGTTTTGAGTTATTTCATGTAGACATGTTGTTATATGTGCAAGTTTGTTAGTAGGAAAGTAAGAAAGCTACATCTTTATGTGACGTACTTACTTTGCTTTAAGCCTAAGTGAAATATTGTACATGCCAGTTAATTCTGACCATGTTTAAACCTGAAGCTTTTGGATGATCTATTATTGAATGTACAAGCCATACTGAACAGAAACCAAACAGAAACCTTTTTCTGTGACTGATTAATGCATGTTCTATTTAGAGTGTATGAAAAATGAGAGTGCCTAATAGAAAGTGTGTATATTCCATTCTGTAAGTAGCAATCTGGATTCCGAACGCAATTTCAAGAGGCCATAATAATAATAATAATAAACAAATCTGAAACTCTGCAGACCCATTTGCTTCTCCAAGGTAATGCAATGCTTGCTGTTTTGCTTTTAAAGCAAGCTACAATACAAATATACCCCATTTAAAACAACGTAAATTGCTGTAGTAAATACAGTTCTCAATTCCACTTGTAATTCTTAGCATGGTTGAAAACTAATTTTATTTTGCCAGTAAGTAATATTTATAATATAATTAAATATCTCTGTGTAATAGCTAATACAATCTTACTTGTCATGCACTTCCATTCACTACATAGGTCTCGCAGGTACAGTTTTGAAAGAAGCACATACTGTATATCTATTTTGTTTTGGTTTGTTTTGTTTTGTTATTATTGTATACATTTGTTTTGGTTTAAAGAAAGCTTTAGTATATGATCTCCAGTCATTTCAACTCACTTTATGTTATTTGGTAAAAGTATGTCACTGGTTTCAAAGCATGTTAGTCATTATGGGAAGCAGCTGGTTGACATGAACTTTAGATAATATATGTATTTATTTTTCAAGTCCAATTATTAATGTCTGAATTTAGCTCACTGATTTGTAAAGTATCCAAAGGGTCATCTGAGCAACATTATTCTAGTAAGCATTTTCCAGTTTTAAAATCAATAAACAAGTGTGCATCTGTGTGGTCAGTGCAGTGTCTTTAGCCTGGATGCTGCTAAAAAAAAAAAATAAATAAATAAAGAAAAATCCCTTACCGTGCCTTTCTTTCAAGGATGATTCATTGTACTGTTTTTCTAAGCAAAGAGTCTCTGCTTTCAAAAGCTCTGAAATGATTGCACATTCTGGATGAATTGAATCAACCTGAAAAAAATAAATAAATAAAAAAATCATCAACCTTATAAACAATTTTTTTATTAACTAATGCATGGAGATGTATACTGTTGCTTGGGATATATATATATATATATATATATATGGGTAGATGACAAAAGTCATGTCGGAAATTGAAAAAAAATGTATGAAAATCATATAGTTGCATTACATTGAGTCTGAAGTTCTCAGACAAATATGTCGTAACCTTGGATTTTACATTTCAGTCCAATTTTATGAACCTTGAGAGTGGACTTTTACTAATTATTCTTAAAATTATCAATGTTTTTCAATTTTGCGGCCCTTCATAACAGTCACACCAGTGGACATTGATCATGTTTAGTTCAAAATTCCCCCTTATCCTTTTTAACTTCAGTGCAAATTAAACATGTTCACCAGAAACATACATCGCCGCCACAGCAGTTAACGAAAAGATTTTGATGACCATGACGTATATCAGCATCTGTAGACGATAGTATAGAATCAGAAACAGCAATCAATAGTTTGCTGAAAAATGGATAAGCATGTTTAAGACCTAGCTATCATTAGGTAAGCAAATGAGGTGTTAGTATCATGGTAAGCATATTAGAATGATGTAAGAGTGACATAAAAATGGGAGATGCTAGTAGCGTCGAAACCTTAGCACTTCTGTATGGCCTATAATAACTGTCTCACATGCATGGATTCATTAAAGTTACACTGCGAAACTACCAAGTGTGCCCTCACCTTCTATGCTTTTCCTGGAGAGTCCATTTAGTGAAGCCATCGGTGCTAAGCAGCCTACTGTATGTATGCATGTATATTCTACTATATTCTGAGCCACATGATTTTATCCTCTGCAGGGGATAATAAGATGTCCTGCTACAACATGCATCTGTATATTTTGTGGAGCCCCCAAATTTTCATTTTTATTAAATATGATACCATTTGATTGTATTACTCTATTGCTTCTGGACTTAGTCATTATATCCTGATCATATATATATATATATATATATATATATATATATATATATATATGACTCTATTATAAGCTCATTTTTTGTAAACTGTTTGAGATGGAAAGTTATAGGGTGATGAAGAGTAAACAATAAAGTGGCGATGTACAATAACATCATTGTTACTACCATCATTAACATACAGGTATGGCCAAACGTTTTGCATCACCCTATACAATTAACCAAACCTGCTGAATAATGTTACGTTAACATATTGAATAACATATAGCTTTGTAGTTTTCCATAGTACTTAATGAAAAACTGCCACACATTGAAAAATGTGACACTGTGACACTATTATGGCTTCTGGTAGACTTTAGCTTTATAATTGTCTAGTTTCTTTGATTACGTGATAATAAGGGGGGATAGCTTGTCACTTTACCTTGCCTTTACACCAGGGTTTATCCTGCTGTTAATCTGAGCTTTGGTGTGACTTGCATAAAGTGCACAGCCAGATGGTCTTGGTGGGAGATTCACTTTGGTACAGTGCACCACATAGATCATTTAATATTAAAATCTGAAAACCAAGGAATGTCAAGTGTGTATCAGATTGGCTTCCTTCTGAGAGTAAATAAAGTGAATGATATTATGCAGTCAACCTGGCAAGGTTTTGAAGGTTAGTGCTGAGCAGAAAAACAGCACATGCAGTTAAAATAGCAAGGCACAGTTGTTTTTATTAAACAGCCCAAAGGCAATTGTAAAAAGCTGTAAAGCTAGGTAACTGAGTCCAAAACTATACTAATTGTGATTGCTGTTGATTGTCAGACATTATTCACCATAGTTTCAACCCAACCCTTAGCTTAATCAATGTTAACAGTCAATTAATAGATCATTACCATATTATTTACTCAGTAATTGTCAGAATTGTTTCTTATTTAATGCAAAGCCCAGTCTATAGTAAACTTCAGCACCCTTGTTTGAGAATCTAATTGTTTGACAAGTTGCACAACCATGAAGCCAGCAACAGCACAGCCCCCAATAGCACAGCCCCCAATATATACCTTTGTTATTGAGTCTCTGCAACTGTGACTGCTCTGTCAGAACGATTTTACAGTCATCATGAAACACTACTACTTCTGAATTTCTTGTAAATGCAGTTTAATAGGTGTGGGGTACCATTTCACTTCTTCCCAATACACATGTTACTGCGCATGGGCTGGCCGCAATCCGGTGTGCCACACACTTCTATCAAGTGTCTTAACCACTATGCAAAACAGCTGGGTTCATCAGCATTTGTGGTTCTAGAACTTTTAACTCCATCTCAATTTACCGATGGGACCAAATTTATTGCAGCAGTGGGGCACTGTCCACTTGTACACACTGTAATAATACAGTTTGCTATTTGATAACCAGCTTCAATGCAACAGTAGCACTGATAAAAAAAAAAAAAACATGAAATCTGATCGAGTTGCTTGTTGTTGCCCAGTGGATAGGGTACTGGCCTCTGATCCCTGATGTACTAGGCTTGATACCCAATCTTATTCTTATTTGTATTTATTTTTAAATAGACACTAATTAAAAATGAGTACTCATAATATAGTAGTGATAACCTTTATTTGCTAATTGCATCAATCTGGAGTTGAAAATCATACATATTTTTATACACTTTTGCTTGAAAAAGTTTTTATATTATTTACTGTAAACACACCTGTGAATGCTTGTGAGCACCAGGGACAGTGAAGCACTATTGCTTATGTGTGTATTGGCTGAATTGTGTTGCCTGGCCCTGTTGGAGAGGCTTTTATTCTGCAATTAATGACTTTTTCTCATGAGCATTGCTGACTTTTTAGCCAACAGTACCCTGTTTGCTGCTGCCTTACATGTGTGGCAGGTTCATGCAGTGAGCAAAAAGTGTAAAAATCAGATACTCTCCCCACTCTTTCCACAAAGCCAAAAAAGTCCCTGAATCTGTGAAGCATCTACAGCCATATAACACAAGTAATTACAAAACTGTGGAAAACATGTAAAATGCTTGTTAGTTGTTAAAGTATATTGCTACATAGTGTAGATCTGCCGTGCGATATATGTGTATAAAGTAGCCAGTTCAATATAGAATACATGTTTTCTAGTTGGCTGGAGATGGTGTTTATGTAGATGTCTCTATTTATGCCAGCACCTTCTTACATGGCAATTTGTGCTGTGCTGCAGAGAGACAAATTGCAATTCCTTTGTCGCTCAATCCCATTTATATAACCATTATACAGTATATTTGCATTCCTTTAGGCTTTTAAACTTTCCATTTAACCAAATTGCAATAACTGTTTAAATAACAGTTCTCTAACTTGGCAAATGGCCAGTCTGTGGGTGTTAAATTCATTGACTTTTCCCATGTTTTTGACCTTGTGAATCCCTCTGCACTTTTTACAGCTTTTTCCCCTAATATATATATATATATATATATATATATATATATATATATATATATATATATAAACTATCATTGAACTCTCAGCGAGGGCTAATCCGGCATAATGTAAAATGGTCATGGTTTTGGGAAAAAAAACTGGTAATGACAACGTTAGCAAATTAATAGATATTAGACATCAGAATGCAGCCAGCGCTCTACCATGACCCCCAAACAATAGTTAAATCATGGATTTCCAATCAGACATCCTCACATATAGATAAACAAGTATGTCAGGAACATACATCTCTGCCACAACTGTAAATTCAAAATGATAGCTATTAGTATGATGAAAAAGGTGATGACCATGACCAATAGTATAGAAGTAAAATGTTTATTCACAATTGTTTCAGCGACTCTCCACATACATGCCAAAATATAAGTGTGACATACAGAAAGATTGATGAGCGGACAGACAGACACCTCTGTATGCCAGGAACCTGATTCCTTCAATAACGTAAGCTAAATAATGTTAATACCAGGTTTTACAATTGACAATTTAATATGTGATTCAAAATGCAAAAAAAAAAAAAAAAAGTTTAAAAACAAAAGAAATTCCATTGTTGAAATTCCAATCACATACAAGGATCTACATCAATATTCTAAACATTTGTGGTTTAAATACCTCAGCCCTTTATTAAACAAACACACCTGCTCGATGATGGGCCTCTTTCGACTGTATATTTACTGTATTTTTTGATGCCAGGGAAAAGTTAAGCAGGATTAAAAGCGTTAAAAGCAGCAATGTTTAGATCTGCCATTCTTTAGACCCCGCAAGGTCTATATGCAACCAGTCACTACTGATACTGGCAGTCAGCTCAGACCTATCAGACACGTCTGCATACTGGGAAAAGAAGTGCAAGCATTTTTAATGGTGTACTGCTTCTCAGACAAACGTAGACAGCTGTCAGACAAAGGAAAGGGAGTGAAGTATACTTTTTATTAAAAACAGTCAGGTGCTTCCTGCTTATTCTGATGCCTAATGTAAACCGTTGTTGCTGCCCAAACACCTTTACTGCAGCTGCAATTACTATGACCCCACAGCCTGTTGTCTTGCCCTATGCGACCATTGGTGGCATCATAATCTTCAGCTTTTTGGCATCTGTGTGGAGCATGCTGGCAACTGTTTCCTTTGCAGCTTTAGTCACTCATACTGCATGTCATGTACACATGCCCCTCTCCGATGCACCACTGATGGTCCTCAGTCACCCAGTGATTTCCACAGCTGTTCAAAATGTGTTCATAGTTATAAATACAACCCTGCACATATACCTGTTGTATATTACTGTAAGACACTTGCATCTAAAACTGCTCAGTTTTTCTCAAAAACCAAAAGAGTGGGATAGATTATATTTACTCAAAATCGTAATTACCTCATTTAGGGCAAGATTCTCAAAACTAGTTCATTCAAAATTGTCATTCATGTAAGGGAAAAAAAACAAGACCTTAAATTAGCCTAAATGTCTGAGGTTTCTTTTTTCTGGTTTCTAGATTATTTATGTGTTTTTTTTTTCTTTCTGAAAGAAACATTGTGCAAATGACAGTTTGGAGTAAATTGCTTTGAGAATCTAGCTCTTTTTGTCAGAAAAGAAAAATCTCAAATTACAATTCTAAAATTAATAAAAAAACAACTTAGACATCTCATGTTGCTTTGTCCCCTTTCTGTATTAAACTTCAATATATTTGTAACCTTTTTAACTGAATCACAGTTAAAATTGGCAATCTTTGTCTTGTAATGTCTATTTCAGATGACAGCAGCTATACTGAACAGATATGAACAGCTTTTCTTGTTGAGTTGCATAGGATTAGAGTGCAGATTGTGTATCCTGCTTTGGATAAAATCCTGGTTTAGATCATTTTTATTCCTGTGGCAAAATATGTGTGCCAATATTTTCCACTGTGTATATGGGCGATTTGCCCACTGTGGAAAATCAGGCCCTTGATCTTAAAAGGACTTGACTGTATATACACTGTCATGATATAACGTACAGTTGAAACTGATTTATGGATTTAGAAGGATTGAAGATGAATGGATGCTGTCAAGACAATTGTATCTGTCGAATATAAACAACTTAAGTTACTATTCACCTGTGCACCTAAGTGGAAAGAAGTAGAGCGAGCTGAGAAAAAAGCAAGGGCTTCATCATCTCCAGGGCCTAATGGAGTTCCGTACAGAGTGTACAAGAGTGCTTCAGGAGTTCTACGAATCCTGTGGAAATTGATGAAAGTGGCATGGGAAAAACAGGTTGTACCAAGAGCATGGCGCCGAGCAGGTGGTGTCTTTATACCTAAAGAAAAAGATTCTACAAGCATCAGTCAGTTTCGCCCTATTAAATGTAGAAGACAAGATTTTCTTCAGCATTGTTGCTCAGAGATTGTCAACTTACCTATTAAAGAACTGCTTCATTGACACTTCAGTACAAAAAAGCGGGCATTCCAGATTTCCCAGGATGCTTAGAACACATCAGTGTGATCTGACAACAAATTAAATCAGCTAAAAAGGAGAGGAAGGAGCTCCATGTGACATTCCTGGATTTGGCTAATGCATATGGTTCAGTGCCACATGAACTTCTTTGGGCAGCATTTCATTTTTTCAGTGTACCGATGACAATAACAAACTTAGTGAAAGCCCACTTTGTTGATTTGCAATTTAGTTTTTCAACTTCAGAATTCAGCACTACATGGTAATGCCTAGAAGTTGGAACAATGGCAGGATGCACCATTTCTCCACTGGCTTTTACCATGGCAACGGAAGTAATCATTTGGGAATCAAAATGGGTAGTGGGAGGAGAGCTCTTGGCTTCTGGAATGCAACTACCACCAATTCGAGCATACATGGATGACATGACAACCATGACTACAACAGTAGCCTGCACTAATTGGTTATTGGTCAAATTAACCAATAACATTGAATGGGCACGAATGCAATTCAAGCCCACTAAATCAAGGTGCATCTCTATAATTAAACGTAAAGCAGTAGATAAAACGTTCTTCATTAATGGTGAGGCAATACCAACAGTGTCTGAGTAGCCAGTGAAGAGTCTTGGGAGATGGTACGACGGGGATCTAAAGGACACAGTTCGTGTGGGAGAAGTTAGACAACAAGCAGTGGAAGGGTTGAAGAGCATAGAGCTTTACCAGGCAAACTAAAACTCTGGTGCTTTCAGTTTGGCCTACTGCCGAGGTTGCTGTGGCCACTGACTGTGTACGAGTTTCTTTGACAACAGTAGAGAAGCTGGAAGCTTTAATCAGTTCATACATCAGGAAATGGTTGGGAGTTCCACGCTGCCTCAGCAGAGTGGGACTTTATGGTAAAGGAATACTGCAGCTACCAGTCTCCGCTCTAACTATGGAGTTTAAGTAAGCCAAGGTCCGATTGGAAATTACATTGGTAGAGTCACATGACAAATGCATAAGGGAGGCAGCACCTGTGTTGAAAACTGGAAGAAAGTGGACGGTAAAGAAAGCTGTGGAGGATGCAAAGGCTGCCCTTCGAATTGGTGATATCATAGGGCAATTTCAGCATGGAAGAGGGGGTCTTGGTCTCAGTTCAGCTCCTCCTACATGGCACAAGGCAGCCCCAGCTCAACGGAGGAAGCTGGTAGTCAACAAGGTGCAAAAGCAGGAGGAGAGGATGATGTGCGTAAAGGCCATTTCCCAGGCCAAGCAGGGAGAATGGATGAGATGGGAGAGTGTGGAACAATGCAAGATTGGCTGGCAAGACCTATGGTCAATGGAAGCAGGATCAGTTTCCTCATCAGGTCAACATATAATGTTCTCCCATCACCACAGAACCTAAACCTCTGGGTAGGAGAGGATCCCTCATGTCCTTTGTGTTCATCACCTGCAACACTACGGCACATTTTGACAGGATGTAAGGTGGCTCTTAACCAAGGACGGTTTACTTGGTGCCATGACCAGGTGCTGCGATGTTTGGCCTTAGCATTGGCCACCAGTTCCATGAAAACATTACACAAAAAAGACAACATTCCTCTGCCCAGGAGAGCAACCACCAAGAAAAGTTAAAACCAATCCTCGCCCAGGACAACTGGAAGCTGCTAGAGACTGGAAAATGCTGGCAGGTGTTGGTCACTGGCTTATTTTTCCACCTGAGATTGCCACCACTAACCTTCGACCAGATATTGTCTTGTGGTCTGGATCAGCACACCTTGTTCACCTGGTAGAGTTAACAGTGCCATGGGAGGGTGCTGTAGATGAGGTGTATGAGAGGAAGAAACTGTGGTATGCTCAACTAGCCTCTGAAGCGGAAAAGCAAGGATGGAGAGTCCGGGTTTACCCAGTGGAGGTGGGTTATCGAGGATTTGTGGCACACTCTAAAACATGATTTCTCAGATACGTCGGATTCAGTGGCCAAGAGTTGCGTCGCACAGTGAAGAACTTATCTGAAGCAGCAGAGAGGAGCAGCAACTGGCTGTGGTTGAGACGGAAAGATTCTGGCTGGGGATCTCAAGAACGATAGAAAGAAAAAAACGCTGATGTACGGGTAAATAAGCTGGGCTGAGTTGAGTGGGGGACGGAGGGGGGTGATGCTGGGACGCCAGAATCACCGTCAAGCCCTCTTGAGGTGTCGTGGGCTAGTTGACGAAACACCGAGGATGGAAGGTGCCCACTTGAAGACCCCAGAGATGTATTTCCTTTATTTATCTGTATGGCTTTATATTCAAGTTTTAACATGTTCACTGAGTTTAAGAATTTAATGATAAAATATAAGTAACCAAAAAAAATGTGCTCAGCCAATAAAGAACCCTTGTAGAACAAACACATGGTTGTACAGTAGTTCAAAGTAACATTGCAATTAAATTGGAAGGCTCTTTTTTAATGCCTACCCCATTACCATTAAAGAGTGTACATTACTTTTCGAGATTACTTATGTTGCATTTTACCCTGTGAAAATACATTTTACTCTCTCAGTGTTAAAATTAGGGGGTAAGTGACTCCCAGACCCAAAACCTTATCTGGAGCGCTGCATGTAACCCTTGAAGTTAGTCTGAAAGCCCAATCTGATTAGTTTCTGCCTGGCATGGTGAGGCAAACTATCTGCACTGGTTTACCTCCTTAGCCCACACAGAGGCCAATGCAGCACTCCCAGTGTGCCCCAAGACATGACTGTCAACTCGACTATGATTCGAACTTGCATTCCATACTATACTGCTTTTACAATGTGAGCCCCTAGGGACCCCATCAGCTGTAGAGTTCTCAGCTTTGATCTCAGATCCTGCTAATATATGCGGAAGAATCTGTCCAGTTACATTCCTCAGTTGAGTAATGATTCAGGGTACAATTATATTGAAAAGGATATTACTTAGACACATACAGACAGCAACGGCATGGAATTAGTCTATTCTAAATTAGCGAATATCTTTTCATTATGCAACATTAGTACCGTATATGGTTGTTATCAGTAATACAATCACAAGCTTTAGTAAAAATTTCAATGACTAATGACTCTGTCATGGGCGCTTTTTGTCCAAACTATGGTCACCAAAGATAAGTTATTTCCAAAATTTCACAATCACAGCTTAAGGGTAGTACATTTTTAAACGTCATATTAAACCGAGGTGTACAAAACCTCCCTTGGATGTTTAAAGAACACATAAGGAAGGCATCATTCATTTTATATTTATATATCTTTGTAATTGATTTCTCTTAAACATTCTTCATACGTCTTCTAATACATCACAGCCTCTCTTATCACTTCCCAAGAATTCAAAGGGAGTCGCTGGCTTATTTCCTGTACTGAACAGTCCATATTACACAATTGAACATTGCTTAAGAGAATTATCTCCTAAAAGCCAAACACTTTGATTGCTAAAGAATGTATGCATATTTAAATGCTGGTATTAAAAATGCATTTGAATATGTTGTAATTTTGATCAACTTTTTTGTAATTATCATCATCAGCACCTACTTTCATTATTTAAAGGAGCGATTCTAATTAGTGGCAGACATCAAGGAATTGTTCACTTATTACCCATGTAACTCAATGTAGTTAGACCTTAGAGCGCTTTTTTATTTTACTAATATCGTTCTCCCTAATATAAACACACAAACACAAAATGATTCTCTACTCCAAGTCGACCTGTGACGGAAATAGAACGATCTTTGGTGGTAAATCTCCCTCCCGACCTGTGAGGGCACTAAGTAAACGGAACAGAGTACCAGCACACACTTACTCACTTTGGCACATGACCATATCAGTGAGCTGGTTTAAATTTGCTTACTTTTAACTTTTTAGTGTATATGATATGATGGGTTTGGGTTTTGGAATAACACATTGTAATGCATATTTCACAGGACAATAACAAAAAAACTGAATGCAGAATGCATTGATTTCTGCTATGTCTTTCAATTATGTACCAGTAAATCAGCAATTATAAAGACTATTATAAAGTTTGCATACAGTTAGGACTCTTGCCTACTACACCAGCTCAGCTGCATGCAAAGTACAAGTATGTTACTTTATAGACAACCAGGTCCCTTTATGATATAGTTATTGCAGTTTTATAAGACGGTGGTGATTTTAACACTTCCACTTAACTGCTCCACTCTTTGCTGTATTCTGCTACTGCCCTCAATTATAACTATTCTTTGTATCTTGTACTTGATTTTACTCTTAAAAGTAACCATATTTATATTTGTGTAATTGCTCTTATTTGAAATTGTTCTTATCCATTTATTGTACTTACTACTTGCTCTTAATGGAATGTGATATTTTGTAACAACTGTAAGACACCCTGGATAATAAATAAATAAATAAATAAATAAACAAATAAATAAATAATAATAATAATAATAATAATAATAATAATAATAATAATAATAATAATAATAATAATAATAATACTGGTACAGGTCAGGTGTTATTTTCAACATTAAAAAAATAACTTTTTAGTATGTTTAACTCTAAATGAATATGAAAATATAAAAAGAAAATGGATACTAGTTGAAATTCTAGAAGAAAAAAATACACCCTTTCTACAAGTTTAGTTAGCTTAGTTCTGCACTGACCGTGTCAAGTGCTGTTACATAATCACCCTAGTTAAAATGAAGCATGCCAGGAGACAAACTGTATTAGCTATGCTGTTATCTGTTTTATTATTATTATTATTATTATTATTATTATTATTATTATTATTATTATTATTATTATTTATTTCTTAGGAGACACCCTTATCCAGGGCGACTTACAATTGTTACAAGATATCACATTATTTTTACATACAATTACCCATTTTTATACAGTTGGGTTTTTACTGGAGCAATGTAGGTAAGGTACCTTGCTCAAGGGTACAGCAGCAGTGTCCTCCACCTGGGATTGAACCCACGACCCTCCAGTAAAGAGTCCTAACCACTACTCCACACTGCTGCCCATTTACTGTATAAATACATGCTTTTCAACATTATCAAACTGCCTTTATTGTCTCAGCTGCTAACTGTGCTTTACACCTCCTTCTTGGTGTTTTTACTGATGGGACTGTAAATATGCTTTGATGAGTTATCCATATAATCTACAGTGGCAAACCCTGTAGGTTAAATAAGGTGGAGTATCAATGCCAACATTGCAACATGATTTGTCGAGACTTTTCTGGCCAAGAATATCACTTAAGAGATTCTAGACATCAAATTATCATACAAATAAGTTTATTCCCTTGAGCTTTTAAGAGCTGTGTTATTAATATAAGTATTATTATTTACCCAGGATTACAGCATTGAGTTTAATACACTTTTGGTTAAAGATGATTTGCATTGTTCATAGAAAACATTTGTAAATGTTTTCTATGAAGGGATGCTTTTTCTTAATAATAATTTGAAAGCCTTAGTGAAGTGGTATACTGTAGTTGCTATGGCATTAATGATTTACTAAGCTTTTCCACTTTTGCCCTATTTTCTCTCTAAATTATAAAAAATAAACATTAAGTTGAAGGTAAAAGTTGTTTCTAAATAATTGTTGTTGTTTATTTTATTTTTTTAACCTAACTTGGTTATAAGTTGTTTATCATCTACAAATAAACCATTCACTAGATGGATACTAAAGCATGTTATATAGGGCAGCAGCCTAGCCCCTCCTTAATTATCAAAAAATGACTTCCACTGGCACAGTGCTTTGAAGTTTGTTGTAAACCTCTGTCATAATAAGAGGACAGGTGAATTATAATAATAGTGTATTATTACACTAGGGCAGCAGTGTGGAGTAGTGGTTAGGGTTCTGGACTCTTGACCGGAGGATTGTGGGTTCAATCCCAGGTGGGGGACACTGCTGTTGTACCCTTGAACAAGGTACTTTACCTAGATTGCTCCAGTAAAAACCCAACTGTATAAATGGGCAATTGTATGTAAAAATAATGTAATTGTATGTAAAAATAATGTAATTGTATGTAAAAATAATGTGATGTCTTGTAACAATTGTAAGTCGCCTTGGATAAGGGTGTCTACTAAGAAATAAATAATATAAAGAAAAACGCTTTGTTTCCTTTTCAGTCTATTATGTATGTACATCACATATACAGCACCAGCTTTACCTACTCTAAGAGTTTAAAAGGCAGTAGATGTAGATGGCGAGCCACCTACACTTATATCCGTTGATACCCTACATCTGCAGTGCTCTTTTACTGCACACATGTTGCAATAGATACAATCTTGTCATTTTAATAGTTTTGAACCTAGGATAGCCATCTATCATATACTCTATGGTATTCACATGTGAATGGGGGACATACAAATGACTTAAATATACGTTAATGACATAATGGATAGTGTTCATCAATCTGATGCTTGCAAGACATACTGTAAAATGAGTTTGGGTTCAATGCATTTTTCATGTTAAAATACCATACTGTATGGTTATTTTGAACAAAAACAAAAACAATACTTCTTGTAACATCCCCTTGAGAAACAGGTCCTAATCCTTGTGATCAAAAGAATGCTGACAGTTCATTTTGCTGTTTTAAATTACATCGCATACTGTGACAAAATGTAGTGATTAAAATAAATGAAAAAATGAAAAGCTTTTCTATGTACACAAAATGTTTAAATTACAAAAAAAAGTTATACTCTTTTCGTATATATATATATATATATATATATATATATATATATATATATATATATATATATATATATATATATAATGCAGAATACACTGCTGTCTGACTTTTCGTTTTTCCATTTTTTATGTTTACAGTAACACTGGCAAATGGTTAGTTTCAGAAGGCACTTACCCGCTTCCATAAAGTCAGAAGAAGATAGAAGTGGAAGATCGTATTCATTTTTGAGTCACAAATGTCACACGAGTCTTGCTCCTTCAAAATGTGTATCACTTCAATCAAATCATAAACAATATATCAGATTTTTCCATTATGTTAGTAGAGGCAATAAAAGCACACACACACACACACACACACACACACACACACACACACACACACACACAATGCCTCATTTCAGAAACGGCGTTTAAAACTTTTCAGTCAGGGTGTAATGTTTCATAAATACTATCAAGTAAAAATCCACCTAGACGCGGTTTCATTCAATTAAAAAAAAAAAAAGTATAATAATAATCCCCTTCAGAAATAAACGTTTTTGATCTGAGGCATCTGTATTATTGGCAGAACATTGAAGAATTCTGTTCAGCGTTTATCCTTGGAATCTGAAAACACGCTGTGAGTGACGGATGGCTCATTAATTACACCAATAGATTGTAAATGTTGCTGTCCTTTCCAATTTTTATGTATCTATAACTTTGATGCAGACTTGTCCCAGGGAAGCTCTGCACGGGGCAAAAGCTGTGTTGAGAATAAGTGACAGCGTCTCGATGATTTTCAGATGCACACAGCTACAGTAAGCGGATAGCAGCTGGGGAACCCAGTCTGGGTTGAAAGCGCTTTTTAGGACGTTACCCTGGTAACGTGTTCCTGGTGAGACCGGGTTTGTGGACGATTTTATATTAACAGTTTTAGATACAATGTTATACCAAGGCTGTCTGTTTTAAAGGTACATAGTGGTCTATATGGTTATAATGTTTATATACATTATTTAAGAAGAATGCAGCTCGATACAGTAAGTGTTTTTGTTTTGTTTTGTTTTGGTTTTTTAGCAGTGATTGAGCTACAGTGTATGCAAGAAGATTTTATTTCTAGACTTCCCTACAGCAGCAAGTACTTATCTATTTCTCTCACGTTGTGATGCCAATAATAGCAAAGTTGGATGAAACGTCCCTACATAAAGCCAACTAATAATTAACAGCCCACAATGCATTGATTCTAGTACATTTCAGCCTTGTCCCGTTTTATACGTCTCTTTAGCTAGAGTCATAACAAATGTGCAACAAATCAGTGAAGTCTGTTGTGAAATTACTAGCAATGTACTTTTCACTGTCGTTGGGAAGCACTAATCTAGCCTTGAGTTTCACTGTCCCTGCATGGTTTGTTCTGAAGTTGTATTACTGTATAAGCATTTCTTAACACGAGTTTTGCAACAGGATTACAGGAGATAAAGAAGTGCGTTTCTCACAATAAGATGACAATTCTTCAATTTGTCCCTTGAATTTGACACATTTTGAACCATGCAACGGTGATAATCGTAACAAATTGGCATTGGTCTACCCTAGGGTTGCCTTTAAACTGAAGGAAATCAACACGTGAATTGAGGGCTAAGCCTTTGCTAAATTGATTCTGTTGATTAATTATCTGGAAGCAGCATTACAATAATAGCTTTCAACATATTAAATAAATGAATAAGTACCATCATCAATATTTATTTATGTTATTAATAGTTTTAAAAAACATAAAATATATATTTGAGTTTATTTATAGTTCACAATAGTATCGCCTTCTCCAGCCCAAATCATTAATACTGAACAGCTGCTCACTATTCCTGACAGCAGACAACGTGAACACCTGATCAGTGTTATTATTTAATTGGGAGAGTCAGTGTAAATTAGGGCTATATATTACTAATTACATGATATAAATAGCAACTTTTAAATATTGAGAACTGAAATACAAATTTTACAAAATAAAACGTATCTCGAATAAACCTACACACGTTTATTCAAGATGCTTTTTTATTTTCTAAGATTTGTATTAGCACAATGATTTGGATAATTAAAAAGCAGTATAAATTAAGCAAGTGTTTGGTGCTTAATTCAGGTGTTTATTTCTTTCATTTTAAGGACAACTTAAAAACTCTGTCCAGCCCCAAAGTGTTCCGGAATTATGGGGCCAGGTGGCAACCCTAGTCTACCCCAACCAGGTGTTCCACACATGGAATACGCATTTCCAAAATCTAGAAAACTGGCTGCGTTCACGTACGCATATTTTCCTAATGCTGCGTAGATTCTGCGCAGATTTTGTGCAAAACGTGTCCAAGTTCGCCATCTGCGTGAACTCATCCGGAAAAGACGTCACCAGGTCACGCATCTCCCGAGCTTAGATTCTGCATAGATCGCGCATCTGCTGACAGGTACTGCGCTGGAGTAGCCGCGGCTCAAAACAATAGACGAGCGTTGGCTGACAAAGAAGTGTGTAGCAACCAGATACAATCCTCACTCCATGTGCTACAGCCACCTAGTCAGGGGGTGTGAATCGCCTTCGAGTCATGTCATTAATTATCTTATGAATGATTTGTCATACAAATTAAAATTATTTGACTCTTTTTCCACACAGTTATTATACTTTTCAAATATTCAGATATTTATTCTTAAGGTTTAAACATGTAAAAAATAATGCTAAACGGTTGAAATGAACCTAAAACTGCTCTGTTATTTTCAGCAGGTGTAATTGGTTATTGATGAAAGGCTATCAGG
Organism: Acipenser oxyrinchus oxyrinchus; assembly: GCA_030684275.1. Classification (NCBI taxonomy): domain Eukaryota; kingdom Metazoa; phylum Chordata; class Actinopteri; order Acipenseriformes; family Acipenseridae; genus Acipenser; species Acipenser oxyrinchus. The sequence continues at coordinate 82,652,516 of CM060249.1, forward strand.
GACAGGGAATAACCTACTTTGAATTAAGGAGAATAAACCTGCTTTAATAACAGGAAGTTGAAGTGAGATATGTGACCATATGTGCAAGTATTTGAACTATTTTTGTCCCAGATCAAAATACAGTACTGTCTAACAACCCCTTTGTGAGAGGGCGGGGGGTAATCCTACCTGTTATAATACTCATTAATTTGTCTCACATCACAAAACATACATTTATATTATCTCTTTATAGCAGGGACTGTTTCTACTATACATTTTCTGGTCATGCTGTAAATTAAGCTGGTGGAGCACAAAGGAAACTTCGATTGCATCCACTTCTTCTGCGATTAGAATTTTTCTCAACACTGTAATTGTAAAGTATCGAATTAGATCCTTTCTGCTTTCTCATCAGTGTTGCTGTATTGTTGCACCCAACTGTAAACATTTAAGGGGAATCTTCCAATTTTCTTTCATTCTCCAAATTTTTGGCCAGTCAGTGTAAAAACAGACATTTTTGGGTAAATAAATTTATTTCCACACTATGGGTTACAAAAATTGAAAGGGAACTACAATTATAAAGGGGTACTTGAGCTGAAACCTCTAGACAGAAGGGGTGCAATTTAAAAACAAAAAATTGAAAACTCCTGCTCTATGGTAGGGATTATGTTTCACAGGATACTTGCCACTCATAGTCTGCATTTCCAAGTATTTCCCTTTAACATGTTTGTTTTTTTTGTTAGCAAGTATAAATTGAAACCAAAACAAATCTCTTAAAATGTGTACATTTCACAAGATGACCTCGACTCAACAAACAACTGCATCTCCCAGTTTACACACACCGTTGAAAATTCAGTCTGAGCTATTAGCTCTTACAGCTAAGGAAAGGTCACACGTAGGTGACAAATCAGTGCTATTTGCTACTGTTGTGACAATTTGCTTCCAAACAGGATTTAAATTGCTCAATAGAGAAGTTTATTGCCATTGACTGGTACTCAATTGACTGGTACTCAAGAACAATAACAGAATAAGATAAAGGCAGCTTGCTGTTAACAGGTTTATTTGTTTTTTATTTAATATTTGCCAACAAAAAATGTATTAAAAGGAAAATTAAAAATGACATATGGTCTGTGTGGAGGAATTCTTTGCCACATCTAAAGCTTGGGCTGTTCCTTTATTCATATTTTTTTTACAACCACACAGCAAGTGGTCTTCATAGGTTTATCTTTTGAAACTTAGTTACTGTATCTAAAGCAACTAATTTCTTTCATGCAAACAGTTCACATTATATTAACACATGAAATGCAAGCATAAGCTTCGTGCATTAGAATAGAAACTTTTTATTATAAATATAACAAGTTTAAACAATAATGTATGCTTTTGTTGGACAGGTGTGACAGTGCATTGCAATTACAGTTCAGAGAATAATCTGTTCATATTATACAAATATTACTGGTGCAGAAATAAGACTATTGTGACATTTACAGAAATCTCAAATGTCAGTGTCAAAATGTATATTTAAAGTCAATTTGAAAAGATGGTTCATTATGCATTTTATTGTATCTCATAGTCCTCATGCCTCATTCACGATGTTCAACAGAACAGACTATACCATTATATAGTAAAATTATTGTTTTGTTCAGTATGAAAACCAACTCACCAGGCATTCCCCTTTTCTTGTGTTAAAGATAGTCTTTGTTTTTCTTTAATATATATATGTGTATTTTTTAATTGTATGTTGTCAGTTATTTAATTATTCCCAGTATTAAACCAGTCATGGAATTGGACCACATTTTGTTTATATATATATATATATATATATATATATATATATATATATATATATATATATATATATATAATTTGAGATGCATTCAAATACCATCCTTTAAATTCCAACCCGATGATCATATAATTTGTAATCGCTTTTCATCTTTTAAAATGTGTAAAACAAATGTGTCTCATGTTAAATTAAGATGGCACACTTTTTGTGAATATATGTTTTGTATATTGACATTAACCATAATTGGAATTTAAAAAATCCTGTTTAGTATATGTTAGGGTTTGCTTAACAAAGATCCCTGGTTACTTGGGTGAATAGACTTAGCTACGCGTCTTGGCAAGATACTTCCTCAGGTGGGGGAAAAATAGCAGGGATGCATATGTAGCGTTGTCCAAGTAAAATAATTTTCTATGCACAAGCTGAATAAATGAATATGCAACAGCAATGAAAACTAGCACTTTGAATCCAATCAGCTTCAGGTATTCCCCTAGGTCCTAGTGCACGTTATGTTTTTTCTTTTTTTTTTTTACTGTGCTTTGTATTACGTTCAGAACCTTTTGTTTTTTAGGTTGTGTTGAAGAACCGCAAGTGCAGCCTGCCTCATTTGGCCCCCGAAAAATATATAATAAAAAAAAGCAAGGCAACAAAACAAAAACGCAGTGTTACACAAATAAAAGAATAAATTTAAAAAATCAACATCCCATAAGAAAGCACTGTGTACTATCCATGTATTATTTACTAAACCATTTTTGACTACATATATATTTATTATAAACCTATTGTAAACATACATACATAATATATACACATTTTCCTACAGAACCGTAGCTTCAGTAATTCTTGTGGCAGTCTACAAACTAAGCTAAAATTCAGTACAAATTATCCAGTCAAAATGTTTTGTACAGTCCATTTTCAAAATACTGGTAGTAAATCTATAATAGGCTACCCTACTCACCCACATTTCCTATTGTTACACCCCTACATGGGGCAGAGTCATAAATTAAATATATTGCTAAAGCTGCAATTATGTTAGCATTAGTGTAAATTTGTACTCACCTCATCTATGACGTCTTGGAAATGATATGCAAATTATTATATATATATTTTTTAATATCTAATATAATATTTTCTGAATTAAACTGCTGGCAATGACTACCCCTATGAAGGTGTACTGTGGAATAGTGTGGCAAAAGAATAGCAAAGTGTAAGAAAGCATAGTAAAAACTACTGTAGTAAAAGCATGATAGAGGACAGACAAGCAATATTTTCCCACAGAACTTTGTAAAGCATGGTAAAAAATTATGGTAAAGCCAGGCAAATGCGTGGTATAAATGTGAGCAAAGCATGGTAGACTACAAACATACAGTGCTAATGTACTGTGGTAAGCATTTATTTATTTTCTTATTAAATAAAACCTATATAAGTCTAACCTTTTAACAACTGTATGACTATTGTTTTTCTTGTTCCGGTATAGAAAAAAATAGGAAAGCTGCTTTTTATAAATAATTGAAAGCACAAAGTTCAGTTACTTCACTAAAGACATGTGATCTTCAGTGTTCAAAGAAAACAAAAATGACTTGCCCTCAAGCCAATAATAGAAGACATACAATTAAATGGCATGACAAGACTAGAAAAGGAATACATTTAGCTGAACTGGAAGATTGAATGAGGTTTATTTAAGGTGTATATTGCCCTGCAGTCATCTTACTTCCTTATGTTTTTTCAAACATTTCCTGCAAGACAAATATTTGCCCAAATCACTCATTGCACACCACTAGCAATGCTTGTGTTACAGGCAGCATTGTGTAATAGACTCCATTAGAGCCTGCAGCAGATCGTCAATCTCAAGAGGGGGAATGTCTTAAAAGGCAGTATTTTGTGATGCACTACCATTCAAATTAAAAGCTGTTTCTGCTTATAAAAACTACATTTTTCTCTTGTGGGCAGTGGTTAGAATGCATGTCTCTCAAACCATCCTTTCATTCTTAAGCACTTGTCCAACTATTGGAAAGGTGTCTTTGTTCTGCTATAACCAAAATAAGAGTGATGCCTCCTAGGTCCTTACTTTTTTTTAAAGATATCTGTTAAACATCAGTTGTATACAATCTCTACACATGTTATCAATTACTAATTAACAGTTGTAGATTATTATTACAGATAAGGAAAATATTTTACAGTAAACTTTTGCCATATTTCTTTGCATTTTATAAGAGTATGTCAAAGGGCAGCCCAGAAGTAAGGCAAACTGACACAAACAAACATAAATGCAGTTGAGCATCATATTACATTTTTAGTAACACAAAAACAAACAAACAAAAAGTTTTAAACAATAAAGGCCCTACCTCTTTTAGGGTTTTTACACATAATTATTTGGCAGCTTTGTACAGCAACCTGCTGAAGCTGCTGTCCAAGCTAAAGTCTGCACTCTTCTCCAAAACAAAGGCTGATTGCACCTTAATTAGCTGATTGTCAAATTGGCCAGACAATCAGCTCAAGGAGTTTATTAAGCTGGGAATCAAGTAATCCCCATCTAAAATGTATACACAATTTACATTACTTACAGTTGAGGCTGGTATCTAAATAGAAAGAGGGACCACACATACTGTCACGGTATATTTTAATAATTTTATCAGAATATATTATTACAAGATTTATTTAGTTACTGTAATGTACATTATAACATATCCTTAATCTAAAGAACAGCCAATCTCATATATATATATATATATTATATTAATCAGAAAAATTAAAAAAAGTATTTCTTAAGGCCCCAGTTGTAGCATTCAAAAGAGAAGCTAATTTAGGTGATATTTTAGTTCACAGTAAACATAAAAGAATAATTGACAAAATAGGTTCTACGAACATGTGCAACAGTAGATGTAAAGTGTGTAAATACATAGATAAAAGTAAAAATATAATTAAACATAAGAACACCACATATCCACTAAAAACTAATACCTACTGTAAAAATAGCAATGTTGTTTATGGAATAGCCTGTGAAAAATGTGATGAAATCAAATATGTTGGAGAGACTGGAACTACTTTATATAAAACGAATTCAGAACCACCTTTCATTAATTAGAAATAAAAAAATGAATGAACCAATAGTACAGCACTTCACCAGTCAAGGACATGACATAAATGATGTAAAGTTTGTAGTATTAGAACAGCTAAAATTAGACAACGCGACATATAGAAGAATAAAAGAAAGTAGATGGATAAATAGACTGAATACAATTATGCCAGCGGGACTCAACAGAAAAGAATGAACTAATTAACTTCAATAGATATATAACATTTAAATAAATAAACAAAGTTTGTTCAAAAGTTGTGCATGCTGATGCGCTGGGGAGGCCAAATCTAGACTGATCCTCAGAGCCAGCATTGCATGATTTAATAAAAATATAAATTTATATAAAGTAATGTTTATTAGAATTAATACAAATTCTAAGATAGAAGTAAAAATGATGTCACAATATATAGAACAGCATTACATCATGTAAGAATAAATCATAGATTTGAATGTAAACAATAACAAGTAGTTGTCATGCCGTCAAAAACCTATAAATACCTCCAATGTTTTGATTCAAACACAGGCTCCCTTGAGAAAGATATGTGCAACATATCGAAACGTTGGGCAGCTGGCTCTTTGAGCTAAAATATATATATATATATATATATATATATATATATATGTTTTGCCCCTCCAGTTTTTTTTTTTTTTTTTTTGGAAGGGCACAGGTTTAAGTTCAACACCAGTTACTGTTGCTAAGCAGTAGCAATAACCTGAAGCAGTGGTATTTCAAAATAACAGAACAGCCTGTTTTTACGTTAGTGAAGTAGGCTACAATTTTCTTTTTTTTTCATTAAAAACTTGCCGTTGTTCTTTATTGAAAAGAATGTTCAGCTTTCATATTGGAGCTTGTTGTGTACTACTCATTCAATCAAACCAAGTACAGTGTAGGAATGTGCTTGCATTGTTTCAAAGTAAAACTCAATCAATTGGTTAGTCGTATCTGTGTGCTCTGTTACCACAATCTCTCTCACCAGATACTAAGTCGTGCGCATGAGATACTATATTGTGGTCACGAGATAGTAGTAAGCTTCTTTTTTAATGTCCCTTCAGGGGTTCCGTATTTATGCATGAAATACTTACAAGAAAAAAATGTAACTACTGTGTGTCATCCTTTGCCTATTAATCTGTAACATCTTGAATACAGTTTTACATATCATTTATGATTTAAAAGCACTGGAAATCGTTATGCTTTTATTATATTCAGCTGGGAATTGTGCAGCATGTGATTGGAACAGGAAAGGGAAAGTCATTTTTGTATTTACTGAACTTTAATACATTAGTAATGTACTTTAGCTTAGGTATTGCATTAACTTATATCAATTAAATATACCGATTGAACTGTTATGTTTAACCTGTTGTCAGAACAATACAAAATCTAGCAAAATACCTAATTTACATCTCCAGTTTATCATTAGAAGGGCCTGGAAATTAAAATCTAGTACAGAGTAGAGAGGGGTGCTGTATTTTATTATTTTTTTTAATAAGAAACACTTTGGCTTTATTTATTTTTAATACACTATACTTAGTATTTTTTAGGAAAAAGTAGTAGTAAATATTTGATTTGAGAACCACTGGCCTACAGTGTGTATTTTTAAGGAGTTAACAAATTGAAATGGGGGAGGGCAGGGAAAAAAATACTGCTTAAAGGGTATATAAGGACCTTTTTATTTTATTGTGTTATATGTTCCCATGTGTTGCTACAACTGTTTAAGTAAGGTGTGTGTATTGTTTCAACTTTTTTTTTTTTAACATTTTGACCACTTTTTTAAACTTTTAAATTGCATTCCACTACCTCCAAGATGGCTTCACATGGACCTGCATGCGTTATTTATTTATGAGCCAACGTCCTGAACTAACTTTCACTGTTGGGCAAACCAGTGAAGTACACAGAGGGTCTTGGAATTTTCCAAGATTTCTTGTTGCTTTTGAATATCAGAAAGTTGGTGTCGAAATACTGTGAAACGAAGGCTGTAATTAAGGAGGAAGCTTGTGTTCCTGCAGCAAGTACTTAAAAAAAAAAAAAGCCTGAAAAGCAACATGCAAAGAAGTGTTAAACTAACAACTTAAACACCTTTTTTTTTGACACCGACATTTCTGAAAAACTTATTGAGTTGACAATATACCACTCATTATTTTTATTATTTATTTCTTAGCAGACGCCCTTATCCAGGGCGACTTACAATCGTAAGCAAATACATTAAGTATCACAGTACAAGTACAATTAAGAGCAAGATAAGTACAAGTGTGACACTCATAGACAATAAGTACAAGTGTAACACTCATAGACAATAATAATGTTATATTACATTGTACTTCAAACTTCACGCGACCTACCTTCTCTTCTCTTAAGTTTCAGGGGGTTTTCTTGATTGAAGATTTAGGGCAGTGGTCCTCAAAGTGGTGCCCGCGGGCAAATTCGTGCGAAGCCAGGCCATCGTGCCCGCGGCAGCTGTTCGTAAATTACGGGTCGTGAACACATTTCTGGCGGGTCGTAGCGTGGGGAAATAAATAAAGCTTTAAACACGTTTTCCAACAAAAGCGTCACAGCAGTCTGTTGACAGTGCTGCTCGCTTATGCTGTGCTTGTGCGTACTCGACATATATATATTTTTTTTCCTGAAGGGCCTCTGCGACACGATCAACCAATTGAATATCTGCATTTTCTCTGCGGTAACACAAACATAAGTTAGCTGGGTGGGGCATAAACTGTATCTGTTTCAGTTGCAGGTACTGACAGTAAGTTTAACCAATAGGAGAGTCAAATATCTGCCAAAGTTGTCCAAACATAAGCAAGCATAGGCCCGTTCATGGTATTCTGCATGAAAATTGGCGAGTAAGTAGCCAATAGGAAAGTGAAAGATCTGACAGATGTCCAATCATTCGTGAGCGGAGGCGGGGTGTTAATATGCCAGCTAAACACGGAATTTCGCCGACTGTTATTGAGAAAAATAATACATTTCAGTATTTAGAATTTAATTTTCTATCTATATATATATATTTTTAATTTCAACAGACATGGGAAACGCCGTAGTAGATTTAGTTACGAATCCACTTTCTCTGAATAATTGTACTGGAGATGAGCGATCTTTAAACGGAATTTTGCCAAATTGAAACAAAGCGAGACGCTATATCCTCTTTTATTTTAGTTTACTCACGGTTATCTGTGTAAACATGCTGTTTAAAAATATTTGCATTACGTATTTTATATAAAGTATTTAAAGAATAAGCGCAGCACTCACAATTACTGTCAGACTTCCAGAGTGAGCCAAGAATAACTCCCACTAAAACTGGGTAAAATGTATTATTTTTCTCATATATATATAACGTTATACTCTCTGTGCTTTGAGTTTGTATGTTTTTATATATACAGTATATAATGTCGGGGGAAAGCAGTTTAAGATAAGAACCTATGCAATAGTCAGCGTGCCCGCAAACAGCCAAGTAAGATCAATTTAAGCCCGTGCCGAAATTACTTTGAGGACCACTGATTTCGGGAAACAGTATAATACATTAATTAAAAAAATACATATCGAATAAAAATCCAATATTGAACACATTTATAATTACTTATTATAATAATCATTTTTAAAAAATGCTTTACTTCCTTAGATACATAACAACATATGAGCATAACAGTTTCAAACTACTAGGTAGCAGTTTCATATGTGCCAGGTAAAACACCTTTATTGACATGGGCTATCTTTATAATAATAGTAACATATGGTGACCATGTTACTTATTAATATCAGTTTGTCTACGTGTAAAAAGCCATTCCTGTTTATGAGCAGTAAGTGTGAACCTAATGTAATTAATGTGGATAATAAATTTCAGTAAGTGTGAACCTAATGTAATTAATGTGGATAATAAATTTAACATCATTACGTAATGTGGCTTCTCTTTGGCTACATACACACACAGGCTAAATGTGGTTGTGTGTTCACCTTTTGCTCTTAATACGGTTTGTATACACACAGCTCGGTTACAAAGAGCAGCGACAACTGCATTTAATCCTTTTCAGAGCAAGTATCAAGTGCATTTATTAATTCAGTTGGGTTAGTTAATGCCCACTAACTGCGTGTATTACAACCGCACTAACACAACCTCAGTTGGTGCTCAGTGGATTTCTGTGCAACTAATGATGTAATTGTTTATCAGACATTTCTGATCAACAATGACATATGGGACAATTCGTGTCCCCAAACGCCACAGTGGGACTGTGCAACTCGTTTTTCCACCAATACCGAACGTCTCATCTGTGTGTTTTGGCAGTCCAGGAAATGTCTCGGTAAAAGACAAAGATCCTTAGACATGCAGACATTTTTAATCTCGTCTTTTGGAAACCACTCAAGTCATTCTCACCAGCCTTCTGGTCGGAAGATTGCCCAAACGTTTCCATCTACCGTCATGGTACTGCAGATCGTCACCTCTCTGCTGATTTTGCAGAAAAGAGCATAGCTGTGCTTGACGAGCTCTCGATCGATTACTTATAGGCAGCATTCACGTTCGGATATTTTCCTAATGCTGAGCATATTCTACGCAGATTTTGTGCAAAACCTGTCCAAATTTGCCATCTGCGTGAACTCGAAAATACGTCACCAGGTCACGCATCTCCCGAGCGCAGATTCTGCGCAGATCGCGCATGTCCTGACAGGTACTGCACTGGAGCAGCCGCGGCTCAAAACAATAGACGAGCGTTGGCTGACAAAGAAGTGTGTAGGCAACCAGTTAAATTCTCCACTCCATGGGTGCATTCACGACACTTTTTTGCCGGCTAAATTGCAGACAAAAGTCTGCGTGTAACGCCACGGTCTGTGTAGACGGAGCGTGGACAGCTTTGGTAGATGAACAACAGTTCTGAGCAGACCCAAAATGGAGGTGGTGTTGAGAGAAATTCTAATCGCAGAAGAAGTGGATGCAATCGAAGTTCCCTTTGTGCTCCACCAGCTTCATAATTTACAGCATGATCAGAAAATGTATAGTAGAAACAGTCCCTGCTTTAAATAGATAATATAAACATATGTTTTGTGATGTGAGACAAATTAATGAGTATTATAACAGGCAGGATTCCCCCGGCCCTCTCTCAGGGGGTTGTTAGACAGTACTGTATTTTTATCTGGGACAAAAATAGTTCAAATACTTGCACACATGGTTACATATCTCACTTCAGCTACCTGTTATTAAAGCTGATTTATTCTCCTTAATTCAAAGTAGGTTATTCCCTGTCCCTGATAGCCTTTCATCTTTTCCCCAAATAAATAAATTAATAAGTATTACATCTTGGGCAGTGTTTCATGGGGCATTCCTACCTGACATATGTAACGCTGTGGCATGGACCACACAGCACACGTTTATAAGGTTTTACTGACTGAATGTGGCTACTTCAGCGGCGCCTTCTGTGGGGTCCAGAGTCCTTGATGCAGCTTTCTAGTTAGGCTCGCATCTGGGCAAGGTTTGTGGCTGCTTTGCCTCACTGTGACAGCTTGGGTATACATTTCCCAACTTGTAACGGCTGACATTTCAAGATTAAAAGGGAATGTTAGGTTACTTACCGTAACTCTGGTTCCCTGAAAAAAAAATGTTCCAGAATGCAATAGACACGTGGTCACACCTGGCCTATCAGGCAGCTTTTTAAATATGTGCTCAGGTCATGTGACACGAGGATCATTTCCCAACTCATAATGGTTGACATTTCTCTTTCAGGGAACCAGGGTTACCGTAAGTAACCCAACGTTATCAGATTTTACCCAGCAATGTAAATTACATAGTCCTCCACTGTTACACAAGCTTACATTTAAATGTGCATTCTGACTTCATACTTTTCTTCTTCATAGCCATTTCTGGAATCGAGAATCGGTTAACAGTTAACATTTGAAATGCAGCTTCACTGCGTACATTTAAGTATTTGATTTATAATTATTTTCTTGTTGAAAGTATAAAACCACTAACTAATGAGAAATATGTGTGGAATGGATTATGTTAAATGTGTATTTGTCTACTTTTTGTTTGAGTTCCTCTTGTAAAACAAGCAGACTGTGCCAATGAGGTTTTCCTAGTGTGTGTAAATTTTAAAATAAAAGAGATAAACCACAGATAAACAGTGGAGGCAGTTTGAGAACATGTTGTATGATTCATGTGTAGCCATTTGGAGTCTAAATCTTGATGAGACTTGGACATATTAGTTAAATAGTTAATTACATACATTGTGAAATAGGGTATATCTGTGACGTTAGTGGAACTTAGCTGAAGTCTAAACTGTGAATAAGGAAAATACATCTACTGTAGAAGGCATCTTTCAAGTGAAGCTTAATCCAATCCCATGCACATTAAATTATTTTTCTTTTGATTTGGTTTGGGGAAAAAGGGGTCCTTGGGTCCCTTGTTTACAGTCACACATTAGGGAAGCCAGCTGCATAGAAAAATATGTGTTTGACTGAAGTTGTTATAATGTAACTAGCTCAACTGAAAAAAGCCGACTCTCCTGAGTAACAGCAATGGGCAGGAAACAGTATTCTTCAAACAAATACACTGCTTTCCTTTATGGATAACTTTGAAATCCTTCCAAGACACCAGATTCAAAAGTGAATATTATCTTTCATTTGATCTGTGGGGATATAACTGTTCTGGTATTAATGTTGATTTTTTAACGTGTGGTGTATTTGATAAAATCTGCTAATCTAGTTTAAATTTAGACTATATTCCCTTATCGGTATAGTAACTAGTATACACATCACAACGTATTTTACATTCAAGCGTGCAAAGACTCTCAAGTCATTTAAAAAAATAAAAAATCAGAGAATGTATTGGCCTGATGTTTTCATCAGCTGCAGCACTGGTAAATGACAGAAATTCTGTACAATATGAATGATTTTTTTATGGTTTTATTTTCATAGCACTCAGCTGTACATTTCATGCCCATCTTCCATTATTATATTACACCCACTTTTTTGGTGCATTTGTTTAAAATGTATCTTATCTAGAAACAATTAAAAAAAAAGATTAAATGTTTGTTTTTTTTGTTTAACAAAGTTGTTGAGTACAAATAACAATATAGCAGTATAGAGAGAGAGAGAGAGAGAGAGAGAGAGAGAGATTATACATTTACACATACAGTAATGTATGCATTTTATTAAAACCAGATTTTAATCAGACAAAATCAGTTCGCATAAGCCCTGGATAGGGCCTCAAGTTAGCGATAACATTTTATAAGTAACTTGAACTCTACAACTGTTAAAAGGTCTAATTAAGCAAATTATCAGTTCAATTACGGGTCTAGTTAAGTAACTGAGAGCTCAGTTGGAATGAAAACCAGCAGAACCAGGGGTCCCGTGGACCAGGCTTGGAAACCACTGGTCTAGACCACTTAAGTGGATATCCTGCCTAAATGTATTTTAGATTTAGTCGTCTCAAGTCAGTAAATAACTAACAAACTGTGGCAAAGTGCCCCCCTGTGTGTATTTTGTGTTACGTGTTGTGTGTAAATGTTGGTGTATAGGCATTGGTACACAGGATATAAGCGGGTCTGTGTTTCACATGTGTTTTAAATTGTAGATTTGTATTTAGGCACGAGGAGGGCACAAATCACATCACGTGCAAGTAAAAAGTAATAATATGTGAGCACGGGGAATTGCACTTTAATTAATTCACGTGCAGTTGTACCGAGATTCCAATTGAATGATTGACTAGCAATCGAAGTCTCGTACAACTGCATAAAAGCTGTATGTTTTCACTCACTCGGGGTGGTGTGTTCGTTGAGTGGAGAACGGGAGAGAGAGAAGGAGAGTACTATTTAAAACAATTGCTATCGCGTGCTGGAGGACCAGCACGATACTTGTTTATTTATTTACTCACCGTGTTTGTGTGTCTGTCCGTCCACCGGTTGTTTAGTGTATAGTCCGTTTTGTTTGTCTATTTATTTTGGCACAAGTGCCGTGTCCTGTTTTGTGTGTTATATTATTTTGTTTATTAAATGCTGAGCGCGATCACGCGCTCAGCTTCACCAAAACCCCAAGTCTCTATCTGCTCTGTGTGTTTCTAGTTCTGGTCTGAGTTCCTCCCTGCAGCCATCCTGTCACACGTGGTGTCAGAACCGGGATAACAGCGCCTCCAGGACTCAGGCCAGAGCAGGAACCGCAATTTGTTTAAAAAAAAAAAAAACCCAACAACAACAACAAAAACAAGAAAATGGAAGGCTGGAACTGGAGAGATGGCTGCCAGGATCTGGAGGTCCTCCTCGGTGGTCTAGAGGACCAAGGCTGGTGCCTTGCCTGTGGGGAGTTCGGGCACCCGGTGGTGCGCTGCCCCTACCAAGAGGGAGAGGAGGAACTGGCCCAGGAGAGGAAGGTGAGGAGGAGGCAGAGAAGGGAAAGGGGAAGAGGAAGGCTGAATGTCCACAGCCCAAGTGGGAGGAGCCTGAGTGTCCACAGCCCAAGTGGGAGGAGCCCGAGCGTCCCTACGCCTGAGTGGAAGGAGCCCGAGCGTCCTACGCCTGAGTGGGAGGAGCCCGAACGTCCCTACGCCTGAGTGGGAGGGGCCCGAACGTCCCACGCCTGAATGGGAGGAGCCCGAACGTCCCTACGCCTGAGTGGGAGGAGCCCGAACGTCCTACGCCTGAATGGGAGGAGCCCGAACGTCCCTACGCCTGAATGGGAGGAGTCGGGCGTCCACAGCCCAAGAGGGAGGAGTCGGGCGTCCACAGCCCAAGAGGGAGGAGTCGGGCGTCCACAGCCCAAGAGGGAGGAGTCGGTGCGTCCACGGCCCAAAAGGGGAAGGTAGAGCGTCCACAGCTCCAGTCTCCACCAGCAGAGGGTGAATTCCTGCTGGTTCCACCTCCATTGCCATGGGAGGACTGCTTGCAGCTCCCACCTCCACCAGCAGAGGGTGAATTCCTGCTGGTCCCGCCTCGCCACCTCCATCGGCAGAAGCAGAGCAGCAGGAGCTGTCTCTGCCTCCGCCACCTCCACCGCCAGGAGCAGAGCAGCAGGAGCTGCCTCTGCCTCCTCCACCAGCAGAGGGTGAATGCCTGCTGGGTCCCTGTCCACCAGCAGAGGGTGAATGCCTGCTGGGTCCCTGTCCACCAGCAGAGGGTGAATGCCTGCTGGGTCCCTGTCCACCAGCAGAGGGTGAATGCCTGCTGGGTCCCTGTCCACCAGCAGAGGGTGAATGCCTGCTGGGTCCCTGTCCACCAGCAGAGGGTGAATGCCTGCTGGGTCCCTGTCCACCAGCAGAGGGTGAAGGCCTGCTGGGTCCCTGTCCACCAGCAGAGGGAAAATGCCTGCTGGTCTCCCCTTCCGAGGGGAGCCGCACCAGTCCCCTACAAGAGAGGGGCCGCACCAGTCCCCTGAAACAAGGGTAGACTACACGCCGCTCCCACCTCCGCCGCCAGGAGACTGCACACGCTCCCACCTCCACCGGCAGGAGCAGAGCAGCAGGAGCTGCCTCTGCCTCCGCCACCTCCACCGGCAGGAGCAGAGCAGCAGGAGCTGCCTCTGCCTCCGCCACCTCCACCGGCAGGAGCAGAGCAGCAGGAGCTGCCTCTGCCTCCGCCACCTTCACCGGCAGGAGCAGAGCAGCAGGAGCTGCCTCTGCCTCCGCCACCTTCACTGGCAGGAGCAGAGCAGCAGGAGCTGCCTCTGCCTCCGCCACCTTCACTGGCAGGAGCAGAGCAGCAGGAGCTGCCTCTGCCTCCGCCACCTTCACTGGCAGGAGCAGAGCAGCAGGAGCTGCCTCTGCCTCCGCCACCTCCATTGGCAGGAGCAGAGCAGCAGGAACTGCCTCTGCCTCCGCCAACCCCACCAGCAGAGGAGGAATGTCTGCTGGTATCACTTCCCCACCAGCAGAGGATGAATGCCTGCTGGTATCACTTCCCCACCAGCAGAGGATGAATGCCTGCTGGTATCACTTCCCCACCATCACGAGGAGAGGAGCAGGAGCTGCCTCTCCGTCACCAGAAGGACCAGGACTAGATGCTGGCCGGTCCTCAGCAGCCCTTGCATAGGCTGCTGAGGAAAGCATGGGAAGAACCGCCCGGCCGCAGTGGCCGAGAAGAGGGCCAAAACCCGCACCCCAGCTTGTCCTGACTGCCTGCCTCGCTGCGCCCAAGGATGCCTGCCTCGCCGCCCAAGGATGCCTGCCTCGCTTGCCCAAGGATGCCTGCCTCGCTGCCCAAGGATGCTTGCCTCGCCGCCCAAGGATGCTTGCCTCGCCGCCAAGGATGCTTGCCTCGCCGCCCAAGGATGCTTGCCTCGCCGCCTGGGGTTGCCAGCCGCTCCGCGATCGCCTGGGGTTGCCAGCCGCTCCGCATCGCCTGGGGTTGCCAGCCGCTCCGCATCGCCTGGGGTTGCCAGCCGCTCCGCGATCGCCTGGGGTTGCCAGCCGCTCCGCGATCGCCTGGGGCTGCCTGTCGCTCCGCATCGCCTGGGGCTGCCTTTTGCTCCACACAGGGTGCAGGGTGCGAGGGAGAAGTGGAGCTCCCGCTGCCGCCTCTATGGCCAGGGGCTCCCCTCCCAAGTTCGCCTCCCGAGGGTCCGCTGCTGCTGCCGCCGCCTCCCGAGGGTCCACTGCTGCTGCCGCCGCCTCCCGAGGGTCCGCTGCTGCTGCCGTCGCCTCCCGAGGGTCGCTGCTGCTGCCGTCGCCTCCCGAGGGTCGCTGCTGCTGCCGCCGCCTCCCGAGGGTCGCTGCTGCTGCCGCCACCTGGGGTCGCCAGGGATCCTGCTTCGCCTGGGGTCGCCGGGGCCTCTGCTTTGCCTCGGTCGCTACACTGTGGCCGGAGCTCCATGAAGGGGAGCTGCCGGCCATGAAGAAAGGGGAGGTCAGGAGACCAGCTCCCCAGCCGCATTTCCGTGGCAGGAAACACGGTGGCCGGAGCCCCACGGAGGGAGCTGGCGGCCACAAAGAAGGGGGAGGTCAGGAGACCAGCTCCCCTGCAGCAGTTTCGCTGCCGGAAGTGGGTGGCGGAGCCCCACGGAGGGAACTGCCGGCCATGAAGAAGGGGGAGGTCAGGAGACCAGCTTCCCCGCAGCAGTTTCGCTGCGGAGATTGTGTGGTCGGAGCCCCACGGAGGGGAACTGCCGCCATGAAGAAGGGGGAGGTCAGGAGACCAGCTCCCCAGCTGCACTTTCGCGGCAGGAGATAGTGTGGCTGAAGCCCCGGAAGAGGGAGCTGCCGCCACGAAGAATTGGGGGTGCCGGACATTCCACCATGGCCACCCCCAGAAACAACTTGCTTCCCCTCTTCCGGGACTTTGGGACTGAGGGGGGAGGTGGCCATTGAGGCCATGTGTGCTTTGCACAAGGGGGGGGTATATGTGGCAAAGTGCCCCCCTGTGTGTATTTTGTGTTACGTGTTGTGTGTAAATGTTGGTGTATAGGCATTGGTACACGGGATATAAGCGGGTCTGTGTTTCACATGTGTTTTAAATTGTAGATTTGTATATAGGCACGAGGAGGGCACAAATCACATCACGTGCAAGTAAAAGTAATAATATGTGAGCACGGGAATTGCACTTTAATTAATTCACGTGCAGTTGTACCGAGATTCCAATTGAATGATTGACTAGCAATCGAAGTCTCGGTACAACTGCATAAAAGCTGTATGTTTTCACTCACTCGGGGTGGTGTGTTCGTTGAGTGGAGAACGGGAGAGAGAGAAGGAGAGTACTATTTAAAACAATTGCTATCGCGTGCTGGAGGACCAGCACGATACTTGTTTATTTATTTACTCACCGTGTTTGTGTGTCTGTCCGTCCACCGGTTGTTTAGTGTATAGTCCGTTTTGTTTGTCTATTTATTTTGGCGCAAGTGCCGTGTCTTGTTTTGTGTGTTATATTATTTTGTTTATTAAATGCTGAGTGCGATCACGCGCTCAGCTTCACCAAAACCCCAAGTCTCTGTCTGCTCTGTGTGTTTCTAGTTCTGGTCTGAGTTCCTCCCTGCAGCCATCCTGTCACACAAACTTAAGCCAAAACATATACAGAAAGTAGTTACCACTTTGGGTTAATGCCTCTCCAATATAATTATATATATATATATATATATACACACATACATTTGATATTCTCTTGATAAAGATAAAATCCCTGTTACTATCAAAATCTTGTTATATCCTGATGCTTTTGTATTAAAGTACATTTACTTACCTTGGTTTATATTAACAGACTCAATTAATATGCTTATATGCTTATATCCTATAATTATAAAATACAGTATGTTTATCATCAGCTGTTTTAATGTGGAAACTTCTGTGCTTTTTTAAATTATATATATATATATATATATATATATATATCTATATATCTATATATATATATATATATATATATATATATATATATATATATATATATATATATATATATACAATTTTTTTGCACCCGTGTTTAAAAATTCTAGCCACCAGTTGCAATCCGTCTGCTATCCAGCATATCTTGTATGCGGTCCAGCAATCTAAGATATATATTCTTTAAACTTTCACAAATCAACTGGATTATGAAATAAAAGGAATGTGTTTTGAAAAGGTGACATAACATGTGACAGACCCTGATGAGTTTGCTTACAAAATACTAACACACAAAGGAAAAACGTATTTTTCCAGTCATAAATCCCTGTTTAAACATTCCAGCCGCCAGTTGCAATCCAGCATATCTTGTATGCTGTCCAGCAATCTAAGAAATATATTCTTTAAACTTTCACAAATCAACTGGATTATGAAATAAAAGGAATGTGTTTTGAAAAGGTGACATAACATGTGACAGGCCCTGTTGACGAGACCCTGCCACAGTTCAATCAGAGATACTGAAACGGTGTACATTTCCGTCAGCTAAGGAACAAAGGGTAACTCCAAATATGATTCAGGAATAAAATACATATTTTTAGTACTTAGTTAAAAATGTAACCTTTGTAGGATCGTGGCATTATTTATAATTAGCCAATATCAAATATCCTAAGCCTTGTATTCTTAATTAATAGTTATTCAATATGAATTATTAAATATCAATGACAAGTCTTGAACAATAGTAAATGGGAGTAATGAAATTAGATAAAGGGAATAATGAGATTAGATAAAGGGGCATTCAGAACAGAAAATGGGAGGCACTTTTTTACAAAGAGAATTGTGAGGGTCTGGAATCAACTCCCCAGTAATGTTGTTGAAGCTGACACCCTGGGATCCTTCAAGAAGCTGCTTGATGAGATACTGGGATCAATAAGCTACTAACAACCAAACGAGCAAGATGGGCCGAAAGGCCTCCTCTCATTTGTAAACTTTCTTATGTTCTTATGTTTTTTTTTATTAAAACAATAACATCCACAGTTACTGATAGTTCAAAAACAAAGACAGAGCTTTAACAGTTTCAAAGAGCTAGCTTTAACAGTTTCAAAATAATTGATCAATATTACCTGAATTGTGAAATTCTCTTTCAGACAAAACCAGAGATGTAAAATGGTTGAAATTAAATGGTCTTGTCCAAACTCTTTAGTTTATATACAGTACATCTCATCAAGCAGATTGTATGCCTTATATGGTATACAGCAATACAACTATAGCATTAGATCACAACTATAGATCACAACTATCGCATTAGACCACTCCTGTTCTTTGCATTTTAACACACATTTCCTTAAGTCTAGTTTTCATTCCTAATATGTATAAAGCAACGGAGTTTGCCACATATAAGATCATTCTCTTTATAAGGTTAAAGCAAGAGGACTAGTAGCAGGAAATACTCTTCTCTGCTATTCCATAACTCTGCCTTTTATACATTCTCTCATCTTCTTATTATCTCTTTTTGGCTGAGCAAAAGTTTATGATTTACTGTATAAAGACACTCTCTTATACAGTCCAATTGGTCTATCTGATCACATTAATATTTTCCTACATTTTCCCTTTCACTCTTTAACACAGAACCAACATTAATGTTCATTTTATCCCTTCACCTTAATGGAGTTAGTAGTATTGGCACAACTTTCTAATTTATTTAAGGGGAAATCTGAACCAAGATTTAACCATTCAAAGAAATTTAAAAAAGCTAGAATGACAAGTATAACACTTTAATTACATCTGTTATAAATCTAGGAATCAGTTATGATTGTGTGCTATTTCTGTTTCTGTTTTAAATATTGACACACATGCTTTTTGATAGAACAGATAGGCAACTCCACTATATCCCCACTGCAAAAGATACAAAGAACAGCATATTTTAAAGAGGAAACTAGCCACATCTGGCAACTCACAGCTACTCTTTTTGTCCGATGGGGAACACACTGCTTAGCAACTGAAAGGTCGTCAAGTCAATCCAGTTTTTACTTATTAGTTTAAAGTTCAAACCTTTATGTCTCTGGTATGTAATGTAAAACTGGTCTCTCCTTTTGAAAGCCTCTGATGTCTGTTTTTTCAGGATGTGGTCAAAGGCAGGAGAGGTGAGTATGTGTTGATCCTTCACATTCCTATTGTGTCTGAAAAATATGTTGATGATGTATTCCGTTCATCTTTCTTAAAGAATGACACTGATTAGCACTAATCTTGGACTAGTTGAAAGAAGGTAACAGTAGTCCAAGATTAGTGCAAGTCATTGTGTTTATGAATCTAGAATCTAAAAATAAATACAAATGAGCATAAACATGAGGGTCTTCAGAGTGCCAGTTTCAACTGTTTCATGACACATAACATGACAAAGAAAACCAATTCATGCTTCATTCTCAATAATGGTACTGTTGACCTGGTCACCTGCTTTAAAATTATTTTATCTGGGGTCCCTCTTGTAATTTCCTTCAAATGCAGAGTAAATTAAAAACAGTGATATCACAATCTGCAACATATCTCAACCATGTAATAGTATTCTCCTCAGCTGTTTCCATATTTTAAATGAAACTGACAAGAGACAAAAAAAGATTGATTATGAATGTCTTGGATTGTTAACTAGTTTATTCACAATAAAGCAATATACATTAAAAGTATAGTATGGCAGGTGTCTATAATAGACAGTCACAATGCATTAACTTCTACTTCTATAGAACTGCACTCACAATTGTGGTCCACTTCAGAAATATAGGAAAGATAACAGCAGATAAGTATACCCATATAATATAGGGCTGTAAGTGGGGGAGTCTTATAGCCCTGTATTATATGGGTATACTTATCTGCTGTTATCTTTCCTATATTTCTGAAGTGGACCACAATTGAGTGCAGTTATATTTAAGGTTTTAAAAATTACATTGCTGTGAAATATTAAACAATTTTATTTTTTTCAAGTTTAAACTGAAGTGTTTACGGTGCTACCAGAAAAGCATTTTAGTTTTTCAGCCACGAGTTAACAGGGTCCACACATGTATTGTTTACTTAAATGCAGACTTCCAGTCCATCATATCTGCTCTTGTAAAGAGCAAGTTCCAGAGGCTGTCACCATTAATTTAAAAAAACAAAAAAACATTAAGACGTCACAGGCCATTGGATTGTGAGCTATGTTTTGGGAAGGACTGTGACTCACACATCTGAGATCAGGGGTCGTCACTATTGTTATAAACACTTGCAAAACATCCATGCAACTACTGCTTTACCAGCAACCCCCCAATACTTCCAATCCTTGAGGCATGGTGAACCAGAACAGTCCACGTATTTGTGAGACGTGCCAAACGGTGTGTTTTGGTGCACAAGGACGCGATAGGAGACCAAGGTCGGGAACAATACTTTAATTGTTTTCAAATAAAATACTTACAATACTCACAAGTTCTTGATTGAAATGACAAATAAATCACAATTATAATAACACAGCCCAAGACTTGCTCTGCGTTTGAAATCCCTCTGGGAGGTGGAACCTTCTCTTCTTGCTTCAGGTGAGATGTTGATTGCAGCCAGCGGCTCCCTGTATTGGCTTGGTACTGTGTTTTCCAGAAGTAATTTGCATTATTATTATTATTATTATTATTATTATTATTATTATTATTATTATTATTATTATTATTATTATTAAGCATTGTTGTAATAGGAGCCTGTATGAGTTTATCAACCCAATGCCACACCTACTTCTGCTAACATGTATTCAATTATTAAAGATTGCACATTCTAATTTTCAGTATTGTACAAAACTGGGCAGGAAAAATCTAAAGGCACCCTTCACTTTGCCCTGTGACCTACAGCCGCCATGTTGGGGTCCCAATGATAGGAAGACTTAACTCTCTGAGACACTGGCTTTATACTTGGTGAGTCAAAGGCTTGTATCTCAGAAACTATTAGAGGTAGTGACTTCATATCCGGTGAGCCATATGCAGAAGCCAGTCAGTGGCGAGTGGGATTGGTTTAATGCTGTCACACCAACACTGTGGAAGTCATTTATGCTTAAAGTCTTTCCAAACAATATGATCTCATCAAATCTGAGATACTGTGGTGTGGTGCCTGTTCAAGACTTGGATGGGAAACCTCAAAAGATTGTAGGTGCTGCTGGAAGAGGTGGTGAGCCAACAGAAAATACTCTTTCATACTTGTCAGAACTTATTTTGCAGGCTCCCAGTAACCTATTAGGAAAAAAACATAGGTTATCGAGAGTTGTAATGTATCATCCTGTAGACTGGAGATCATGGTTCTTCTGAATAATTCAACAACAGGTCTGGGGTGGGGTCATGATAACACCAATGGACCAGCAGTGTGTTAGATTTGCTTTAATAATTGGACACTTTAATATACAAAATTTAAATTTCTCATTTCATGATAGAACTATCAGTCACATGAAGAATTTCTGTTTTTTATCAGACTGATGTGATAACTCAAACCATAATGTAATGTGTTTTTGCTTATGGGTATTTGGTATTCTGCTCTGGAATCTAGTCAATGTACTCAATTCCTTATCTATAACAGATACAGCTGCACATGCGGTGGTACTGCAGCAAGAAGTGACCCACCGATCTACATACTTAATACCTTGCAAGTATTGGAAACCTGCTTCTTTTTCAAATTGCTGGCAAAACAAGATGCTCAATTGAAGGATTGGACATAATGTAGTTCTTATTTGCAATACAATATTTGTATTTTTTTCAGACAGATTATTTTCCTAAATCTTTAATGAAAAAAGTGCATTTATAAAATGTACTTAAATAATGTTTTCTTTCTTTGAAAAGCAGAGGATGGACAACTGGATTTCAGGGTAAATTCATAAAATGAATATGATTAGTTTGATAATTTGGTTGTTGTAGTCTACTATTCCAGCACCTTTACAATCAGCCAGATCACACAGTTGCTTGGAAAAGGTATTTTGATCTTTTTACTTATTTCAGGTATAAACTCAAATACTGGCATTAATAACATCTAAAAAACACTGCAGAATAGAAATGATCACAATAAGATGGCCCAGAATCTGCTGATAGAACTCAGGTAGATAATAAATGCTGGTGAGGCTTGACATTTATTACAGAATAAAAGTGGTGGAATTCACCAAAAATGCATGGTATAGTTACACTGAAGAAAATATCTGCAATACCACCAATGGTATGTTGGATTTCAACAGAGTATCACAAAAACTGGCAAGATGAAAGCACTTTCAAAAATACTAACAAAGGTTTTCCAAACATGGCTGTGCGCTATCCACCTAGTGTGGAGCCCCACCTTGTGAAATCTGCCTTTACCTTTTGCCCTACAGGAGAGGAGTTTCAAGGCCACTCAGGTTTGCAAACCTACACTTCCTGGTCATGAACTGCTGTCCACTGTCAGCGGCTCTTTTTTTGATCAGGCAAGCCTCACAGCTGAGCCTATCATTCCTTACTGCAGGAGATGATCATGCCCTGCCAGTCTTGCATTCTCACTAATCTTGTCTACCTCTACTCAGACAGAGGACCCACGTCTTTTACACACGTCTCAAATGTGTATAGAGTCTGCATATTCCTCTCTTTTCACAGTTCTCATCAATACCCTAACCCTAATTCTAGCATTCGCCCTAAACCTAACCCTAGCTCTAGCCTTAGACCTAGGTCTAAAACTAAGCTACACTAGTGCTACACTAACCCTAACCCTAACCACAAGATAGTGACTATCTTCTCCACGCGTCCTCTATCTCAGCTTCTTGCTTAATAGGTTGTGGGCATCATTTCCTTAAGGCGCATGCAGATGAGGCGCTGTGGCAGGGTAGAACAGAGACCTGCACATAATAAGGAGGCAGGGCTAAGCCCTGCTTCTAAATGTATTGTGTTGAAAGGTATGTTAAAGGTGAATGTATTGTAAATACTGTTGTTTGGGTTTTAGAATGGGTGTATTTAATGAATGGTTTGTAAAGATGTATTGGCTGATCTGAAGGTGGTGTTTTGTTGTATTATTGTTTGGTTTGGATGGTCTCTGGCAGAGGTGATGGTAGCAGCTCGTCTCTGTCAGACATCTCGTGAGAATGCGTGAGATATTAAAACACAGAGATATTAAAAACTCGTGCAGAATGTGACCATCTCCAGATTGATTAATTTATTACTAATCTGGAGATGGTCACATGTATAAAAACCTGCAGCATTTGCTGAATGGGGTGGGTGTTTTGGAAGGAGGAACGAGAGAGACAGAACAAATTGAGTAAAAACGAAGCAGAAAGTAAAAACGAAAATAATACAATTGCTATGTGTGCTGGAAGCACCAGCAGTGTTTTTTGTGAAAGTGTTTTGTTTATTTTTGTTTAAATAAATACGTGCCCACCAGTGCTTTCAACCCCGCAAGTACCTGTCTGTGTCAGCTTTCTGGTCTGGGGACGTCATCACTCAGCCTTCCTGCCAAGGGCGCTCTATGGTATGCTAATGAGCTCCATAGCGTGCCTTATTTCTACAAGTAAGCTGCTATTCACTCAGGTGAATGGCCTTCATTAAAGTGTAAGTAGCGGGTTCTGAAAAATATAGTGCACAGATAGCGTAAGGATTATTGCCCACATTGTCAAACAGGTAACATGGCAATAAAGATCCATGATGTGGTAGAAAAATAAAAGCCAGGGCTCTTGTTATGTTTTTTTTTGTTTTTGCTTTTTTTGGGGTTTTTTCTTAATTGCTCTTCCTGCAGTGATTTAGAGGACATCTCAAACCCCACTGCACTAGAGCAACCATTTTGAAAACAGCTTTGAAACAGACTTTAAATTTATAAGTGTAAAAAGTTGTAAGGACTTTAACAATGAAAAGAAACATTACAGGTACATGATTTAAACAGTTGTAGCAACACGTGGTGACGTATAACTGTATATTTATCGGGACTCCGCTACTTACTCTTTAAGATGTGCGCTATGGAATGTTCAAGATATTTTGGTCATATGTTTGTATCTTATACCTTACTATAAACTTTATTATTTCTGAAGGTTCAGAAAGCTCTCTGAATTCTTTGTGTCTCAATAATCCTTTTTTAAATATTTTTTAATATTCATTATTCATTAAAACAACACATACACACAATATATGCTGATATGTCATAGATAAATCCCAGTGATTTATACTACCCATTTCCCAGGTCACTACTAAAAGATAACCTGTTCTCTGTTAAATAAAGAATCCAATATACAAGTTTCAGTTTACCAACTGATTTCTCAGTCAACTCTGATATTTTACTCATTGGTTTGTGTGTGATTCACAAACCCTAGGGGGTGCTATAAACCTGGAAGTGCTGCAGACATCACAGCATACTCTGCACAACCTTCATTCACCACATGAGGGTGTGCTCTGCTAAGCGAACACATCACACCTCATATTCTGTACAGGTTTGTCATTATATTCCATATCAAGGATTTAGCTTCAAAACATATACTGTAACAGTTGTGCCAGCGCTGAAGAATGGCTTAATGGTGGTTGAAAATCTTAAATGGAACGTATGTATTTATATAAAATGACAAAGTGAAGAAAACTAGAAGGAGGTGTATTGATTGCACTATTGGACGCTATATAAATATGCCAACCTCCTTGTTCAGCCTGGTTAATAATTGAATATACAATACATGTTAATAGCACACTACTGGGCCTGGTTACACATGCAATGGTAATTGTACTAATGTTGACAGCTGAACATAATAGCAATAAAGGGTGACACCAAGAAACAGATTTCATTAAAACAAGTTTCAGTTTTAAGTAAACCAATCTAAAGAAATCTCTAATAATCTAATAATGTGCTCGGGAACTTTTCTTATTTCTTTGGTGTAACACTAATGCAATGATGTTTTTTTACAAGATGCTGTCACATATTACACAGTACTTTAAATTTTAAGGAGATTAAGAATTGTATGCTTAAGTCAAATATTGATTAACATAATTTTCAATAACATTATTATTATTATTATTATTATTATTATTATTATTATTATTATTATTATTATTATTAAAGTTATTTAGCAGACGCTTTTATCCAAAGCGATTTAGAGACTTGGGAGTGAACTATGCATCACACTGCTGCTGCAGAGTCACTTACAATAGGACCTCGGTTTTAGCTAAAAACTACAAGTGTCAAGAATTATTGTTAGGTATTATATCACACAGATATTTACTTTCCCAAGTGGTATTAATATAAAAGTGATCCATTGAATCCCTGCATGAGCCTGGGGACTAGAGACAGTCCAGGACTTAACTTGAATGAGAAACTGTGGGTGTGACTGAGCGAGCGTATGAACTGTGACAGGAGAGAATGCAGTGAAAGTGTCAAGACTAAAATGTAGGGTTATTATTTTGGTGGCGTGAATTCCGGACCCCGACAGGAATTCTCTGTAGTTTCAAATAAAACAAACATTTTGAGAATTCAGCACCACCTCCCTGAGTACTACTTCCTAAACATGAAAACGTTACAACATACTAAATGAATGGATCAAGCTTATTATGATACTTTGCAAAATCAGTCTAAGTTTTACATCAATAGCTCATTGGGCACACACATAATGTTAGTTACATTTTAAATAGTGAGCAGATAGGTTTTGTTGATTGTTTGAGGAGTATTGTTCCTTGGGATAACAAAATACTGAGCTCAAGTCATGTGACTTTATAAAAACGCCAAGTGCTCAGTGTTTGGTATTTGAGTTGAGTTAAAATTGCCAAAATTAGTTGATTAACAATCTGTATAAATAGCCATTCGAAATAAAATGATTAATAAAAATGATTTTATTTAACGCAAGAACGGCGAAAGATACGACCATGCCCCGCTTGAGTAATGAAGATCGCCTGGTTGCTATCGGCATGATTGAAGGCGGCCTGTCTGTGTGAGAAGCTGCCCAGAGAATGAGATATTCTGCTTCAGCAATCAGCAGACTAGTCCTGGAAGGCAGAGGGTCACCAGGACCGTCATATCCGACTGATCCATCTACGTAATGGTTTTCAGACTGCAGTGGCTACAGCACGAGAACTTCCAGGGAGAAATAGCCCGTGCATCAGCAGAATGACTGTAGCTCGCCGTCTGCATGAAAATGATTTGCATGCTCGGAGGCCGTTCAGGGGTAACATGTAGACAGCTGAGAAACGAAATCGCTGTCATAATTCTTTGATCTGTGTTTTTGTTCACATTTTCTGTGATTTTGTTTGATATTTATGTTTAAAATATTTATTTTGTGCATCAGTATATAACTAGTCATACTTTCACTCCAATTACATAACCACTGTGCTACACAGATTCACGTCTTAACCCTTTCAACATTAAGAAAAAAAGTTGGCTTACCCCTGTTTCATACTGATGCTCAAGCAGCGTGTAGAACTGAATTAAACTGAATAATGTCACTTCATTATTCCATGAACCAATCATACTGGCGAACTGAAGCATTCTCCCACAATGCATCGTAGTAAGTAATGACAAACCCAGGAAGCGAGTCAGTATGAATATGTCTTCGTTTACGTTTGTTATCTAAATAGTGCAATTGTACCAATGAAGACATTTACCCACTCTATCAAATAGCATTCCTAATAGCGAGTTAGATATGGATTCAAGTGATCCCACACGGCAAATTATTATTTGGAAGATTCTTCAAGAGAGAAAGAAAAGATGGCTATTCTCAGCATGATGGTGGCGACATGAAATGTCTTCATGAAATGCTAACAGGTGATCAGTGTAGCATTGTGTGACACACGATACTGTAGCATGTCATTTGTGTATTAGCATTAAGTACAGTGAAGTACAGTTGCTGCTGGAGCGCCATATGAAACCAAGGCGCGGCAGAGGCACCCAGAGTGGCAGATGAAGGCGTGCTAGCGTCGAAAGAGCGTCAAGGCGTACTTCATTGTTTCAGACGCCATTCTACTCATGTACTTATAATGGGGACATAGTAAATATTTTGTGCTTGAATTCAGGTTCGGGGGTTAACCTTTTACGCAGCCGGCTCATTCCAAGTACCAGCTGGGGATGTTACTGGTATCTGCCTGTCTTCAATGTCTAAATGCATCAGCCAGGTAATGGCTGCTTTGGTTAATAAGAGGGCAAATAAATACATACTTTTTCTATGTCCCCTGCAAGCAACACTACCAGCTGGGGTTTAGCTGAAGTGCTAATGTAACCTACAGATGTTTCTGACTGCAGAACATTAGACTCCACTTCATCGAGTCCTAAAATATCATGGTCACCAACACCCCCGATCAGATGAGGATTAATAATTACAGACGCACGTTCTTCAGCACTGGTTAATTGTATGTTTGTTGGAGGCCCCCTTCCAGTGCCCTTCATAGTTTATTTATTTATTTATTTTGTTGCTAATTTGTCTTTAGCACGGGCTTTAACATGATAATACTGTAACGATCTGTGCATTTGTGTTTCCATCCCTGTATTCCCGTTGTTTTTATTGTGCCACCAGCCTCTGTGTTTACCTCTGTCTGTGTGACAGCCTGCTGTGTGATTGGTCCTGTCTGTGTCTTCCCATTTGTCTGAATTGTGCGGCCGAGGACCAATGGGATGTGTGTGTAAACTCTGCCCTGGTTTACATACGGGGGCAGAGCTAAGTGTATAAAAAAAGGTTGTCCCCGGTATTCTGTGGTTTTAGTTGGTCTGTGTGACACTATTCCATCTGCTGTAGTGGACACTGTTGAAATAAATTGTTCAAAAGGAACGAGCGTCTTACCTGTTTTCAGCTTCTTGAATGAAACGCTACAATACCTTTTTGTGGTGTCTGAAATATTTCTTGAAGCCTTCGACACAGCATTAACTATTTTTTGTATGCCTTCTGTTTTTCTGCTTCACAATGTTTTGTACTTGGGCCTTTTCCAAATAAAGCCGATTCTGTATTACTTCTTACAAAATGATGTGCGTCTCTTCCTTTGTGAAGTTTGCTTTTCTTTCTTTAGGGCAACCCGTTTGAGCCCTTGTTTGTCTTTCAGACTTTTCCATCGTAACCCTCGGCAAGTGTGCGGGTTTGTACTTGCTGAGGCTATGGCGGTGTTCATGTAGATCATTCTGCACAGAGTCAACAATTTAGCCAATGATCTTCTAAGAATGATTTCCGTGAATGCACCCATTGGCTAAATTGGTCAGATTCTGCCCAGAATGTGCAGAATGATCTCAGCAAACGCACCCTATTTAAATACTCATTTACTATGCAGTCACAGGTTTACGAATTTACATTTTCCTATTGAGAATTGCATGTTTAGAACTGGTCGAAACTTATAATAAAAGTAGCACTGTACGAAAATGACCCCCTGTGTTCCCTGTGTGTTTTCGTTGCAAGTAGTACTAAGACAGTACAGAGCTGGGGATGATCTGCAGATATTACCATACTCGGCTTAGTACAGAACTAAGGACTAAAATCATTGCAATTGACCAGATATGTCTGATTCCAATCCTGATTTGTGAATCCTGTCAGTTATGCCAGGATAGGGAGTCTTTAATATATATATATATATATATATATATATATATATATATATATATATATATATATAATGTATATATATATATATATACAGTATATATATATATATATATATATACAGTGTATATATATATATATATATATATATATATATATATATATATATATATACATATGAAAAAGAATATTTACATTACATGGGCATGTAGCTATACATTTTATGGTATACATCATCACCTGCAGTTAACATTACAAAATTGATCACGGTGTGATTAGATGTTGCCAATGGCTACCATTGTGCTTTTGTATTCCAGCAGAAACTATTATATCATCTGGATCAGGGTATTATAAAACACCATGGGCTATGAACAGTAATTGATAAACAAATAGCTCACTATTTTAATAAATATTATATAATAATAGTATCACACATATGAAATAACAAACAATGTCCATTGTAATAATGTTATCTCCATCATTGAATGGGGGATGGTGGTCCCATGAGGCTGCTGTACTGGCAGGTGAAAAATGACAGAGAAACATCACAATTCTGACAAGCACAACTCAAATCCTCCCAGGTCCTAAAGACTGTTAAACATAGTGTGGCGATCACCCCATATGTGCTGCAATAAGCGCAGCCTCTGCTTTATTCTTAATTGAATAGCAGTAAGCCTGGCCAGGTTAGTTCGATTTCTTATATTCAAATTAAAGTTGGTAAAAGTGATCCCTGATTTTAATTTTCGCAAGACTGCCTAGTTTTATAAAGAAACACTTTAGGCGTCAGTTTACATGCATGAGGAAAAAATTTAAATATTTTGAAACTGCCCTTTAACTGTCTTTTTTCTATTGTGCTGGTTGGGAGTATTTGTCTAGGTCTGCTATGCATTGTGTTTTTTGTATGTTCTTTGTATTTTTCCCCTTTTGGCTATCCGTAGTTGGGAGGCGGGGCTTATGCTCCTTTTGCTCATTGCCGGCCAGTTCAAAAGGGGAACCAGTTTGGGCAACAGGGGGTCGTCGCCGTTTCTCTCTCCTACACACTCTCGCCGTTCTGATTTTTTTATCAGAACTTTTGGTAGATGAGGAGTTTATATTTTTGGTTAGTCTGTGTTTTAAGGCAGGTCTATTCATCTGTTCAGCAGTATGTTATTTTGGTAAACAAGTCAAAATCTTCTGCTGCATTTAGATGTTTCCAGCACAGTCAAACTAACTGTTAGATTTTCTCTGAATCGTGTTTTTTTTTGTGGTTATTTTGTGACCGTTCTATCGCTGCTTTGGGATCTTCATTTTCTTTGCTGAAGAATACAGTTTGCCTGGACTTTTAAAACTACATAGTTTTAATGGAATCAAAGGGAAGACGTCTGCACAGCGGATTACAATCATCATCCGGGTGAGATCAAACCTTTTGTTCTTTCATTTTTGTTACTATGTTTGCAGTTTTTTGTGAATGGCCATTCTGGTTTTGCATTGGATTTTGGATTTTTTATTTCTTGAACTTTTTTTCTTTTTGGATTTGTTTTTCATGAAGGGGACTGAACTATGGTTTAAAAAACCTGTGATTGGGTTAATTAACCCTTACCTGCTTCCACTGTATTGTCAATTGCTGGTTAAACTAATTTACCCTTTGTGCCTTGTGTGCTTCTGCTTTGCAAAGTGTTTGGATAGTGTTTGCTGTTATAGGGCTGTGTTCAATTATGCAATGCTGTATCTCTTGATTTAAACAACCTGTTGGTTGGGTTAATTAACCCTTACCTGCTTACACTGTATTGGCAATTGCTGGGTAAACTAATTTGTTTTTTTTAGAGAGCCTCAGTGACATTATTATTGTACTGATATACTGTTTCATTTAGTCTATGCTCGTATGGTTGGTATACCTTTTGTTTACATTCTAGACTAACTTCTAAAACATTTTCTGGGTTAAGCATATTCCTCAGGTCCCCTTTTAAATCCCTCTTTTACGCTGTAACCTATTACTTGCTGTTTCCAATAAAATTAAATGGTTGCTTATGGAATCAGTATACGCTTATGGTCTAAGTGTCTAGTAGGAATACTAAGGAAGTTTGTTACAGATTTGGCCCGAACAGGGACTGAGGATAATTATTTCAGGATTTGGTTTATGGTAAACACGAGTATTGTATTGGGAAGTGTTGCTGTATTACTATTATGACTTCAGAACCGGAGACCACAGGTCGAGCCCTAGGGCTTAGTGATACTTTGTCTGAAATGGCAAATACTACTTTTTCATTGAAAGGGCAGAGAGACCAAATTGCTGAGTTAGGCTCCCTGTTAAGTGAATTGTATGTTAGCGATCCTTACCGGGGTGGTGTTGAGGCCGAAGTGGTGGAAGATTCTGGACAGGTTTTTGGTCAGCAGGCTTTAGATGAGATAATTAATTCTCTTACTACAGTAAAGGAGCAGGTTAAAACTTTGGAAGATCATTTTAGTCAAGCGCAACACAGTAATATCAATAGAGAAGAATCGTTGAGGCAGTATATAGACCACCGGTTCCAGAGGATCGAGGACTGGGTTGAAACTGCCATTTTTCAGCTGGAGCGGTCAGTGGTAGATTGTTTTCGGCGTCAAGACCAGCATTGGGAAGAGGCCTTTAAACGACTGGAGAGAAGGGCAAGCACGCCCAGAATATCCATGTTAACACCCTGTCATCAGGCAAAGACAACTCCACTCTCTCAAAGGTCACTGGAAGCCAGAGAGCATCCTTCTAGAGGCGTCCATTCTGCTAAGCTGCCCATTAAAATTAGTTTTCCAGAGTTTGGTGGTGATAAGGAGAGCTCCGATGCCATGACTTATATTGATCTTTGTGAAGAGTTTTTAGCACTGCAACCTCTGACAGATAATGAAATCATGGCAACCTTATCTTCAGTTTTAAAAGGTTCAGCTAAAAGTTGGTGGATGGCCGAGAAGCAGGGAATTCAGACCTGGAGACAGTTTAAAAGTGCATTTTTAAAAGCTTTCCTTCCTACAGATTTTCTTACGACCGTGGAGGATAAGCTACGTGACCGGTGCAAGCACCTGGAGAAAGCATACGGGATTTTGCTTATGACTACCGTGCGTTATGTCTTAAGGGCAAACCGGACATCATTGAGTCAGAGGTCGTCCGAGGATTTTGAATAACAGCAACCCTAAACTGGCCAGCTGTCTCCGTGGCACAGTGGACACTGTTTCTGAGTTGGTTCGAGTTGGCACAATGATTGAGAGGGATTGGAATGGACAGAAGGAATACTGGGCTAAGGTGAACAGCAAAGCGGCCACCGACCATCAAGAAATGAAGGGAGGGAAGAAGTTGAGAAAGCCGGCAGAGTTGAGCGTGGTGCGTAATATTTTTAGATCAGCAGCAGATCGCCCGCACCCTCGGGTTAACCTTGTTGGTGGTGAAGATAGGGATCCGGGACACCCACCTTCCTGCATTATTGGATACTGGTTGCACATTTACCCTGATGAGGAACCAGCTGTGGCAGAAAATTCAGAAGCCCAGTGATATTGTATATCCATGTGAAGACCAGGCGTTTGTCTTGGCCGATGGTCAGGCTCATCCCTCGCTGGGGAAAACACGTCTCACCTTGGATTTTCACAATGAAATTTGGATGATTGACACCTACATCATGGCAGATGATCACCTTGCTTTTCCATTGATCTTGGGGCTGGATTTTTAAGGAAAACTAACACCCAGATCGATTTACTGAAGAGGCCGCTATGGAGTCAAAGGACAAGCCGGCTATAAATATTATCCTTTTTGCCTAAGGTGGAGTGGGGTCCTCTTGGAACATGCAGAGCAAGTTTGTGTCCCAGATAAATCTTTATCTAGCAGTTTCAAGGAAGACCTTGTCACCTGCTGGACTTATTCCTTTGATGAAGGAGGATACCTTTGCTGAGCCTAAGTCTTTGGTTCCACGAGCAGATTTGCAGTGCCTCATGGAGCGTTGGCCTTCGGTGTGTACCTCCCGACTTGGAATGACATCAGTATGTACTCATGCTATTTATACTACCGATGAGATGCCAGTGAGGTGTAGAGCGTGCCGAGCCTCCCCACAAAAGAAGGCCTTAATACAAGGACACCTGCAGCAGATGATGAATGATGGAGTTATTGAACCATCTTCATCAGATTGGTCAGCTCGGTGGTTCTTATACCAAAGCGTGATGGAACACACCGGTTTTGTGTGGACTACCGGCGGCTGAACAGTAAAACACGATTTGATGCCTACCCCATGCCACTGGTTCACGACATACTGGAGTCCTTAAGCGGAGCAGCCATTTTCAGTTCGTTGGATCTCCGTTCTGGATACTGGCAAGTGGCTATGGAAGCAAACTCTATAAGAAAAGCGGCATTTGCTACACCCTTTGGTTTATACCAATTTAGGGTGATGCCGTTTGGTCTTAAAATGCTGCCGCAACCTTCCAGCGTCTTATGGAGCGGGTCCTGGGAGAGTGTAGAGGGAAATGCTGTTTCGTCTATATCGATGATATAATCATCTATTCACCCAGTGAGTCTCAGCACTTGAATGACTTGGAGTGTGTGATCAAGAAACTCAGCCAGGCACACCTTACTTTGAATCTGACCAAGTGTAAGTTCTTTCAAACCACCTTAAAGTTTTTAGGTCATGTTGTGGCCAAGGAAGGAGTGTTTGGCGATCCTGACAAACTGAAAGCCATTCAAGAGTATCCTACCCCTACCAACCTTAAGGAACTACAGCGGTTCCTTGGAATGGCGGGTGGTATCATAAGTTTATACCCAGGTTTGCGGACATTGCATCACCTCTCAACCATTTAAAGAAGAAAGATGTCCATTGGGAATGGACATCAGCTTGCCAGTCCAGCCTGGAACAGTTGAAGAAAGTGCTTCAAGCCCCTCCAGTTTTGGCTCACCCTGACCTTTCTAAGCCCTTCGGGTTTATACTGATGCAAGCGAGGTGGGGCTTGGTGCGGTGCTAGTGCAGATGGATGAAGAAGAGGAGCATGTCGTTGCTTATGCTTCCAGAGTGCTGCAGGGGCAGAAAAAACTATTCAACTTCCGAGAAAGAATGTCTAGCGGTGGTATGGGCTGTTGAAAAGTGGCGACACTACCTAGAAGGAGTCGAATTCCAGGTGGTTACGGATCATGCTGCGTTGACATGGGCTTTTAATGTACCAAAGGCTTCATCTCGATTGACCAGATGGACACTGCGGCTTCAACAGTTTACTTTACGGTCCTGTACAGGAAAGGCAGCATTAATATGGTGCCTGGCGCCCTGTCTCAGTATACCGAGCTCTGCTGCTGCAGTCTCAGCTGTGTGTTTAAAAAGTGGGTTGATGGCAGTGCTGACCTTCCAGTGACGCTCGATGAATTGTCTACAGCACAGTCCAAGGATTCCACCATCACAGAACTTCTGAATAGTGTGGGTAAACGAGACACAGCGGAACTTAATCGGATCAGTTTCGTACAACAACAGGGTTTGGTCTACCGTCAGGTCCCCATCCGAGGCGTCGGCCACAGATTTCAATTAGTTGTCCCTAATGTATACATTTCGAGTTTCTTGTTGTATTATCATGACAACCCATTGGGCGGACACTTAGGGCGCATGAAGACCTTGCGCAGGATTCTGCAGGTGGCATGGTGGCCTGATGTTCGTAAAGACACATGGAAACATGTGAAAGAATGTATCATTTGTCAAAGATACAAACCAGCTAACAGTAAACCCCCAGGGTTAATGCAGTCCACCACAGTGAGTGAGCCGGAGAGAAGTTAGGAGTGGATTTGATGGGACCCTTTCCCGGAGTAAAAAGGCAACATCTACCTTTTAGTGATCATTGATTATTATTCTAAATGGGTTGAGCTTTTCCCACTTGAACTGTAAAACTCCTGTCATCGCCCGGTGCTAACCCAGGAGGTTTTACCAGGTGGGGCACGCCTCGCTACTTGGTGTCTGACCGAGGCCCTCAGTTTACCAGCCAGCTGTTAGAAGAAGTGTGCAAGTCTTGGGGCGTTGTTAAAAACTGACGACGGCTTACCACCCTCAGGCGAACCTTACCGAGAGAGCCAATCGGACCATCAAAACAATGATTGCATCATTTGTGGGTGAGAACCATCAGCTGTGGGATGAGTGGCTTCCCGAGTTTCGTTTCGCCATCAACTCCGCTAAACATGAAACCACTGGCATGTCTCCAGCGGAATTGGCAGTGGGCAGAGTTCTCAAAGGCCCACTGGAACAGTTAGTGGCGGTGGCTCCCACTCCAGGTTCCCCTCATTATACCCTCCTAGAGCGTCAGCAAAAGATAGCCAAAGAAGTGCAGAAATGTGTTGGATTGGCGCAAGCACGTCAAGCAAAGAATTATAATTTCTGACGTAAAAATGTTGTATGGGAAGTAGGAAAGTTAGTGTGGGTTAGGGCCCATCCGTTGTCTGATGCTGCTGCCCATTTTTCCTCGAAGTTAGCGCCTAAGTGGTCGGTCCAGCCATGATTTTAAAAAATTAGGTCCTGTTAATTATCGTGTAGAATGGTGCGATTCATCCAAGAAAACAGATACAGTTAATGTAGTCAACCTGAAACCTTATTTTGGAGATAAACCCTGGTACCTCCGGATGGGGGGACTATGTGGCGATCACCCCATATGTGCTGCAATAAGCGCAGCCTCTGCTTTATTCTTAATTGAATAGCAGTAAGCCTGGCCAGGTTAGTTCGATTTCTTATATTCAAATTAAAGTTGGTAAAAGTGATCCCTGATTTTAATTTTCGCAAGACTGCCTAGTTTTATAAAGAAACACTTTAGGCGTCAGTTTACATGCATGAGGAAAAATTAAATATTTTGAAACTGCCCTTTAACTGTCTTTTTCTATTGTGCTGGTTGGGAGTATTTGTCTAGGTCTGCTATGCATTGTGTTTTTGTATGTTCTTTGTATTTTTCCCCTTTTGGCTATCCGTAGTTGGGAGGCGGGGCTTATGCTCCTTTTGCTCATTGCCGGCCAGTTCAAAGGGGAACCAGTTTGGGCAACAGGGGTCGTCGCCGTTTCTTTCTCCTACT
Organism: Acipenser oxyrinchus oxyrinchus; assembly: GCA_030684275.1. Classification (NCBI taxonomy): domain Eukaryota; kingdom Metazoa; phylum Chordata; class Actinopteri; order Acipenseriformes; family Acipenseridae; genus Acipenser; species Acipenser oxyrinchus. The sequence goes on from CM060249.1 coordinate 82,688,116, forward strand.
CGTTGTCGCCGTTTCTCTCTCCTACACACTCTCGCCGTTCTGATTTTTTATCAGAACTTTTGGTAGATGAGGAGTTTATATTTTTGGTTAGTCTGTGTTTTAAGGCAGGTCTATTCATCTGTTCAGCAGTATGTTATTTTGGTAAACAAGTCAAAATCTTCTGCTGCATTTAGATGTTTCCAGCACAGTCAAACTAACTGTTAGATTTTCTCTGAATCGTGTTTTTTTTGTGGTTATTTTGTGACCGTTCTATCGCTGCTTTGGGATCTTCATTTTCTTTGCTGAAGAATACAGTTTGCCTGGACTTTTAAAACTACATAGTTTTAATGGAATCAAAGGGAAGACGTCTGCACAGCGGATTACAATCATCATCGGGTGAGATCAAACCTTTTTGTTCTTTCATTTTTGTTACTATGTTTGCAGTTTTTTGTGAATGGCCATTCTGGTTTTGCATTGGATTTTGGATTTTTTATTTCTTGAACTTTTTTTCTTTTTGGATTTGTTTTTCATGAAGGGGACTGAACTATGGTTTAAAAAACCTGTGATTGGGTTAATTAACCCTTACCTGCTTCCACTGTATTGTCAATTGCTGGTTAAACTAATTTACCCTTTGTGCCTTGTGTGCTTCTGCTTTGCAAAGTGTTTGGATAGTGTTTGCTGTTATAGGGCTGTGTTCAATTATGCAATGCTGTATCTCTTGATTTAAACAACCTGTTGGTTGGGTTAATTAACCCTTACCTGCTTACACTGTATTGGCAATTGCTGGGTAAACTAATTTGTTTTTTTTAGAGAGCCTCAGTGACATTATTATTGTACTGATATACTGTTTCATTTAGTCTATGCTCGTATGGTTGGTATACTTTTTGTTTACATTCTAGACTAACTTCTAAAACATTTTCTGGGTTAAGCATATTCCTCAGGTCCCCTTTTAAATCCCTCTTTTACGCTGTAACCTATTACTTGCTGTTTCCAATAAAATTAAATGGTTGCTTATGGAATCAGTATACGCTTATGGTCTAAGTGTCTAGTAGGAATACTAAGGAAGTTTGTTACAATAGTGGACCCTTTACTGTAAGAAACATCCAGTATATTTAAAGTGTAAACCCGCTAATTGAATTGTGAGGAATGTAAAGAAACTGCATGTCAATTATTAATATTCTCAATTGTTATTTTTCCCCTTTTAGAAAACGTTACTTTGCACTTAAAAACCTATAAGAAATTACATAAAGTGTGAGTACTGAAACCAATTACAGTAAAATCCCTTCTTGTGAGTTACGCTTGGATGCACATGGATTTACAAGACTTCTCAGCTGCATGTATTAAATATGTTTATGTTTTGTAACATTTATGATACTCTTGTTTGCTGATGTATGAAAAATAAATATGGTTACATAATAAATACGACGATACTATTAAAAGACGTTTTGATTATTTCATATTACATTTTGTATTTGTCTAGCCATTTTACTGCTGATTTTTAAATGCCCTGTTTTTAAATGCCGTTTTTAAATGCCGTTTTTAAATGCCCTGTTTTTAAATACCGTTTTTAAATGCCCTGTTTTTAAATGTCCAATTTAGGCACCTCTACATCATTCATGTTTGCTTATTGACATTTATGTTATTCAGTATGTCAACAAACAAGAATACACGTTTTATTTTATGAACTGCTTTGCTTTAATCAATAGTATTTTATTCAACCTTACCATAAATTCAGACCAGACTTTTACACATGACGTTTGCGTTGTATTTGAACATTGAGTGCACGTGTTTGACACACTGACATATTTTTTTAACGACGAACTGAAGCATTTCATTTAAATTGGTGTATATGCTGTATCGTTTTGATGTTGTATCCTCACACACGCACGCACGCACGCACGCACGCGCACACACACACACACACACACACACACACACAACCTACTACTGACTATTTATATCTGTAGGAAAAGATAGCTTTTGAGGATTCTTAGGACCTGGAAGAAATATGACACCGTGTGGGAGGACAACAGTGGCTCAGCACACGCCTACTACAGCCAGTGTCAGAATCACAGCAGAAGGGCTTATACTCACGGCATCTTTGGGAAAAAAATCATTAAGTCATTAAGAATAGATTTCAGTAATATGATAACCATGGCATAAAGAAAATGAGCAAACATTAAAAAGACACGCAAGGTAAGAGTAAGAATACCATTCACAGTAATGAAAATAATGCCTTTGCACCATTGCGGCACTTCAGGGTTTGGTGTATGGCTGCAGAGTAGTTCAGCACCTCTCTGAATGGGCAGCTCTCATCTGCACTTCATCTGCAACTCTTCCATTCCCTCCATACGCACATCCTCCATTCCACCTTCAAGGAGCACCTTTTACGTACTGCTTTGTTTGGGCTTTCTAAAACATACATTCAAGACCGTTTAAAAGAAAGAAACGTCTAAGTGCGTCAGACCCCAAACACATCGATCTTAGCCTGATGTTGGAATACAATGACACGTTATTTAACACACTGCTGTAAATTGGGAAAATAGGACAGATAAGGAGGTGGCCTCATTGCAAACTGAAGTAATTATTTATTTTGACTGGTATATTTTTAAATGTACACACAGCACTATGCATCAGTATTGTGCCGCCTGTGTCGTTTGGGGCAATTATTATGGTTGCGCGACAAATTACAATGCCTCTAATGAAAGCGAATCTATTTAGTTCAAACTCTATGTGTGACACGTTAATGCATTATATTGTGATCAGAAGAAAGCACACAATGTAAGTACTTCCGTCGGCATTATCTTTTATCTGTAAATGCTTGAAACTGATAAAGCCGTCTTTGTATATCGCTCTATCGCCAAACATTTCCCCTTAGGCAAAAATATCTATTTATCAGCTTAGTAATTAGGCGTTATGAGTATTAGTGGCAGGGCATGACTTATATTGTCACAAAAATATATACAGTTTACATACATCTTACAAATAATACTGGTACAGTTAAATGTTATTCATATTGGCAGATTTTACTACCAGTAGGCTATGCACTAAGGCAACTTAGAAAAACATGAAAAAAAGTAAATATAACTACCCATTTCAAAGGCCAATAACATATAAATATGTATCTTTATTCGGCGATGATCTCAAACTACTTGCAGCAGTCTTTATGGGGTTTCTTACTGGCAGTAGTGTTTGCACTGCCTCTAGTCACTCCGAATAATACAACTTACAAAAATAAATTAACTGAAATAAATTAACAAAGAGAACACCGCGAGACATGTAATGTTTAAAATAGCATACCGAGCAGTTATTTATGGAAGGCCATTTGGGTCAAAAACGCGTCATTTAATACACGTTTCGAATATTTCGTGCAATAGGCTAGTAATTTTAATTTAGTACGTGTTTACTAATTTGGTCAATCACATCACTGAAAATGAAATAAAAGCCAATTAATAGGAAAAAAAACAGCGTCTGGGTAATATTAACTGAATCGTGTCACACAGTCAGCATTGTATGTCTCAAAAACAGATTTAAATGACTGCTAATCAGTATATATATATATATATATATATATATATATATATATATATATATATATATATATATATATATATATATATATATATATAATCAATGGAATTTTCATATAGAGTATCCTGTTCTTTACCCAATGTTGCAGTTTGCAGTATGGCCTTTGTAAGCTACTCTAAACAATATATTCCTTTGAAGAATCTCATGGATAGTGCTGTAAAAGTACCCTATAACTTCCAATGCTGACTAATATTCCAACACATGGAATATATGGACAACTTGCTAACACATACATTTGGATTACAAAATGAGAAAAGCAGCTGTCACATGAAGTTCAAGATGCTTGTTATCAGCCAAATCGATTACAGACAGTTATATTATGGTGGGAGATACAAAAACTTGTTAACCTAGACTCAGGTTTAAAATGTAATTATCCCCACTGTTCCCAATTAGATGTTTTAGTTTGAACAAGCTATACTATACTAGGGTAAACATACGTCCATTTTAAACGTAACGGTGTCCCGACATTTTGATCAAAATCCCAGTTTTCAGACACTTCACATTCTACACACCTTTTGTCAAAATAACATAAACAAACGCTTTTAGTTTATGGCTCCTGCAGTGAAAACAAAATAATAATAAACAAAAAACAAGGTACTAGGGTAATCAAGAACATTATTTGTATAAATTGATTAACACAGGCGTACGTGCGTACGTGCATGCGTTTTCATTTAGTTTATATTCAATATGAATCTACAACCGTGTGTAAAACGGTCATTTTGTAGCAGTTCAGTTCTGGCGGGATTTAGCCCAGTCAACAGCCAGAGGTTGCAAGCATTCGAATCCAATAGGTCATAGGGCCTATCAACAACGTCAATAAATGGAGCCTGACGCATGAATAAAGAAAGAAAGAAAGACAACTGGCAAAACGTAAATGTAGCTATTTTTAATCATTTAATGTAGTATTATTATTATTATTATTATTATTATTATTATTATTATTATTATTATTATTATTGTCAACTAAATATACAATTGCGCATTACGTATAACGCAATATGGCTACTTAAACTAATTAGCCACAAATTATACACCCAGGCGTGTACTGAAATTAGCTAGTTACTTCAAATAAATAAATAAATAAATAATGTGCGAGCATGGCTATTTAAATAACCATTAAAATAGCCTATATTTAAATGGTTTAATTAGTCTTATCAATTATTTCACAATGTGTCCTGGTTTTCAGCTTTGCAAATCTAGTCACCCTAACTATACATAGTACTGTGGAAGCAAAATTACTGAATGCAAAGAATGTATCAAAAATGGTCTATGCCTGAGTTTAAAAAATGGTTTGAATTGTTTGAAGAAATGTAGATCTCTCTAAACGTTATTTATCACTTAAAGATACACCTGTATGTTTTCATGTTGGTAACGGGTATTTATTTATTCTGTTTGTTGGTGCATGTGGATTTACAGCACACGCCTGTTTTAAACATGCCGTTATCTCCTTTTTAGAACCATGTTGTAAGCAGCGGCTGTCGCCTTACAAAGAATCAACCTACTTACCTATGCCTCCTGGGAAGATAGTAAACAAGAACATGTGATTCACTGAAGTCTTTTTTTGTCAGCTTTGCTTTGGGTCATTTCTATAATGTACAGAACCTTAACCCCACTTTGGTTTTAATACTACAAAAAGACACCATTTAGATAGAAACCCCGAGTGGATTTATCTTTTTAAAATGACTCATTTGCAAGCTGGTCTTTGTCCGGAAACTAAAGAGAAAGCTCGTTTGGAACTAAATGAGAACCCGGACACTTTACATCAGGATATACAGCAGGTCAGAGACATGGTCATCACAAGACCCGATATAGGTTTTCTGCGAACAGACGATGCTTTCATTTTAAGGTTCCTTAGAGCAAGGAAATGTAATCAAATGGAGACTTTCAAACTGCTTGCCCAGTATTTTCATTACCGTCAGCAGAATTTGGACATGTTTAAAAGCTTCAAGGCGGACGATCCTGGGATCAAACGAGCGTTGATGGATGGCTTTCCTGGCGTCTTAGAAAACCTCGATCAATACGGCAGGAAGATCCTTATCCTTTTTGCCTCTAACTGGGACCAGAGTAGGTAAATGTACCGGTATACATAGGTCTTATTTTGTGTTTATTTCTACAATGTGTGAGTGTGGAGGGAGGGTTATTTGTGTTTAGACCAAAGTTTTTCCAGCTTCAATGCATTAGGTATGTATGTACAGCTATGGCCAAAGGTTTTGCATCACTCTAATAATTAACTAATTTTGCTCTATAAAGTCGAAGTAAACCTGCTGAATAATGTTACGTTAACACATTGAATTGAATGCCGCTTTCAGTTTTCCATATGCTTAACGAAAAAACAATTGAATAATGTGACAATTCGAAATCTGTACTACTATGGCTTCTGGTAGACTTTTGCGATATCGTTTTGTAGTTTCTTTGATTTTATGATAAATAAAATAACATTATGTTCCTATATTTATTTTATTTTATTTTTTTAATTGTGTCTCAATCTTAAAATCTTTGGTGATGCAAAACGTCTGGCCATAGCTGTATGTATGTGTGTGTTTTTACATGTATTATTCATTTGTTGATTAGTTGAGTGGAGAAATACTTGAGCCATTTGTCTGATCGCTCTACAAATACCAATACATTTGTTAAATGCAAAGTATTAAAGTCAATTGGGTCAGGGATGTTTGTAATGAAGTCAGATATGAAGAAAGTCTGCTGAACATTATAATGATACCGTAGTCATCATACTCCAGATTGAGAAGGTGTGAAAAGTGAAATTCAAAGAGTTACCAGCTGAGTGAATGTATGTTTTGTATTCATTTTAAACATAGAAATCTATAATGATCTAAACAGCGACAGAACTGAATACCTCCATTTTAGTTCAGCTATGTGGTTTGTTGACCCTTTTATTAACATCACTAAATACAATTAAAAAAAACAAAGTAGAAACAGGTAAATATTGGAGTAGCTGTACAAGTTGAAAAAAATTAAACAAGAACCCAGTCTGCCAAATGAATACACTTTCACTCCGTATTATTAAGTATTATAACCACCAAAACTAACCCAGAAAAATGCATGACTCCAGTGATTTTACCTTCAATATACCAGGTACAGCAGCACACTTTTGATTGCAACCTGAAATGACTTAATTTCTTTCTTGAACAGCATCAAACCATATCTTGTGCCAATCTGAAAGTATGGCATGTAAATATATGCTGCGATATGTAGTGTTGCCAAGACCAGTCTCAGATTATTATTATTATTTGTTTATTTAGCAGACGCCTTTATCCAAGGCGACTTACAGAGACTAGGGTGTGTGAACTATGCATCACACTGCTGCTGCAGAGTCACTTACAATAGGACCTCGGTTTTAGCTACAAACTACAAGTGTCAAGAATTATTATTAGGTATTATATCACACAGATATTTACTTTCCCAAGTGGTATTAATTACGTCTCACCCGAAAGATGGAGCACAAGGAGGATAAGTGACTTGCTCAGGGTCACACAATGAGTCAGTGGCTGAGGTGGGATTTGAACCGGGGACCTCCTGGTTACAAGCCGTTTTCCACACAGCCTCTATTCTGATCATGCACTTTTTAGCTAATCAATCTAATGGATCTGTTTCCTGTCTTTTCCTGGCAACAAAAAAAATCATAAATGAGACACTATTTTTGTTTTTCATGCCTCTGTGACCCCTTCTCTAGGAACTCTTTTGTTGACATCCTAAGGGCCATCCTTCTCTCTTTGGAAGTCCTAATTGAAGACCCAGAACTGCAGATCAATGGCTTCATCTTAATAATAGACTGGAGCAACTTCTCCTTTAAACAAGCATCCAAACTCACCCCCACCATACTCAAACTGGCCATTGAAGGGCTACAGGTAAGTCAATTACAGTAGTAACCCTCTGCCGTGAATATTATGCTTGTTGGTTTACTTTCTGTAGCCTGCAAAGGGGGTGCAGTATACAAATATTATGCTCTCCATTCCTCCATCTGTCTGTCCATCCTTCACACTTCATAACTCACAAACTAAGTACGTTATGAAGGTAAACTAAGATATATAGGAGGGAAACCTTTGACCTTTGACCAAGTCAAAGTCACAGAATACCAAGCCAAGAATGGATGATCTGATTTGGATACATTTTGTAGAATTAAACAGTTAGGTACAGACGTGGTTCCTATTGTGTTTGAAGTAAACCAGTGAATCACAAGTAGGTCAAAATAGCCTCTGTTTTTACCTTTCTCAAAGAACCATTGACCAAGAGCCAAAACCATTTATCCAAAAATGTCTGGCTAAGGATTTGCATACACTGTAAAGGATTTTGTTGTGAAAACACTTTTTGATGGGTGTTGGTGAGTCTATTTACCATATTTACCAACATACAATCACTTTCTGTATCTGGTTAATTACTGTAAATGTGTGTGATAAACCCTCTGAATATGCCTGCAGTGGTTTTCATATAAGGTAATGGCTGCAGATACCAGAATGATGGACAATGATGGTGATTTTAATGCATTTGCCATTGGAACTGTATAATTATGTACAGTTTAAATTATAGACACGTTATATACAAGCAATGTACAGACAATTGATAAACAACCTTTTTGAGGTTTGTCACTGATAGGCTTGTGGGTAACGTCAGACCAGGAAGAGACACACACAGTACTGGGGTATGGAAGTGCTGATGCACACGTTTTAATAATAAATAAAAAGGGGGAACAAAACAAAACACTTTTATAAAACAAAATGGCACGTTGGCCAAAACAAACAGACACTACAACACCAAATGAACAAACACAGAAATAAGTAGCGTGCTGGTTTAAAGCCAGCACGAGTAGCAATTATTATTTGTATCTTTCACTTCTATTCCTCTGAACAAAACCGAACTCCGTTCAGCCAAAGCTGCTGGTTTTTACACATGTGACTGTCTCTAGATTAGCAGTAAATCAATCAATCTGGAGATGATCACATTCTACACAAGTTTATTATTATTATTATTTATTTCTTAGCAGACGCCCTTATTTATTATTATTTGTTTATTTAACAGACGCCTTTATCCAAGGCGACTTACAGAGACTAGGGTGTGTGAACTATGTATCAGCTGCAGAGTCACTTACAATTACGTCTCACCCGAAAGACGGAGCACAAGGAGGTTAAGTGACTTGCTCAGGGTCACACAATGAGTCAGTGGCTGAGGTGGGATTTGAACCGGGGATCTCCTGGTTAAAAGCCCTTTTCTTTAACCACTGGACCACACAGCCTCCTCATCCTTATCCAGGTATAGCATGGATGGGGAATTTTAACCCCATCCATGCTGCAAAATAAAAACAATATAAAAATAGTGTTTTTAAACACCAAACAAAATAAGTTTGAAATAATAATAATACAGAATAATGCAAAATACACACGGGCTGGGTGTAGCCCGTCACAAGGTGTAGTAGGTTTCTTCAGTGCTGTATCATCACGTGTATGCTACTATCCAACTTAGAGTTGGCATGTGTACCAAACATCTATTAAACAGTTAAAAACATGGCTGACCACATGAGCATCATGAGCAAATATGAAAAAGTGCTTGTATGGGTATCAGTGAGTATGGCACTTTGAATGATCTTAGAGTAGTGGCAAACTTAACGTGAGCTTATTAAGAATCACTGTAAGGATTTTGTCATCTCCATATGGGATCTGGTATAAAAGCTGCTTGACTATGTTAAATAAATAACATTTGGCATTTCTGTGAACCCATGTCTACTTAGTAGATTTAACAGGTGTCCTGGATAACCAAGACAAATGGAATGATGGTGCATCTTACAAAAAACACTGGGATCATGAGTATGTTATATAGATGTTTATAAAATGTCACGACATCACCATTGCTGGAGCCCTGTACAAAATATTTATAATGAAATATGAATCCTCTTACAGGTAAACAAAAAGGAGATGGGGAAATTGAACTAAACGGGGACTCCATGCACCCCTCCCAATACCATACAGCATGCACTATACCTGATGAGTTTTCAATAAACAGATGAGTCACAAAAAAGATATGAAACACTTACAGTCAAGGAAAACTAAAATCATAACTCCCACACTGAAAGCAACAAAGAAATTGTGGAATTATGTATGACGGATTTAATAATCCACTCTGTCCTGTACTTCCACTACAAAAAATGCATTCCGAAAATGACTGAAAACTCACCTGCTTTTTACTTACATGCTTGGTGCCTCCCATGACATCACCTACTCACTGGAGCCAATGGGTAAAACTAACTTGGTTAGTTTTACCCATGGGCTGTTCAAATTCTTGCTGAAGCTTGGCTTGAAACACAGTAAATAATGTCCATAACCAGTCACAAAAAGTAAGGCATCCATCAGAAAGTACTGGCAAGCAAGCCATAAAAAAATTCTTGGTCATGTCTTTACTGGCAGTGGTAATGAACCATCTAAATTCAAATGATCCTTCATCCACAATGGAAATGGCAGAGCTAAAAAAAGCAGAGGCTATCTTTTCCCTGTACACAACCGTCTTTCAATAACATTACAGCCATCACGTTTTTAGCAACTGTTTCTAATAATCAATCCAGTATTCGCCAGTAGAATTTAATTCTATTGAAAATACACATGGGATTGTAACAGGATAGCATCAGGAATGACATTCAGAAACCAGAAAGCTGCAGTTTAAAGCGCTGCGGCGCATGTTTATTAACTAACAAACAAAAACACACGAACAAATAAACAGACACAAGGGCCAAAATAAAAGGTAAATAAAACAATTCGGCTCTCTGGCTGGACATTCGCCACAACACAGTATATACACAACTCACCAGCACTCCTCTCAAACACCAACCTCCAACAAAGGATTTTCTTCTCCTTAAATACCTTGTGGCTGGAGCCTAATTAGTATAGAGAAAGAATTGCATTCCAAACTTTCTGTAATTCATTAAAACATCTCACCAACGTTTCGACACAGAAGTGCCTTCGTCAGGATTTTAAGGCTCCAAACACATTCTCACATGTTTTCTGGCAGGGAGGATTTTAACCCACCCTATAGTTACACACAAATATATAATGTATATCCTGTCACAGGGATCAATCGTTTTTATGACTATTTGTAAAATTATAAATACAGTACCTCACACACAAGCAAGCTGACTACCAGTGGACTCTTGTAAACATAGTACACCATTGGGCCCAGGTGGTGATGATGCCCTTGCTTTCTTTACAGCTTTCCTGTAATCAGAGTTATTCATTAATTTCTATCTTCTACTCCAAACCTCTCACGTCCCATACTCATAGATGGTATCCCTGAACTGCCATTTGGCCACTTTACCCTTGGTTTGCGCACATTAAGGTACCTATCTCTCCAGGGAAGGTTCATATGGCAAGGCTCACCAGGGCCATTGGTTTCATCAGTAGCTGTACTCCTATTGGAACTCCTCTTGACTGTAACAGGAGTGCTGATATCCTGCGAACTGTGGTGTGCATCCTGTCACTGGATTTCACTAATCTGACTTGACCGGCTTCGTAAGAAGTACCGATCAATGCAAGGCTCCTGTCCCTTCTCCCTCAAACATCTATTTTTCCCTTGATAATTCAGACTCCTGTCACGTTTGTCCAGCCACAGGTACCTGGAGTGCAGCATCATGTTCCAGAGTTCCCACTGCAGATCTTGAGCTGCACAATTTGGTTGTCTATTGTAGTATTCGCTCTCATGTCCATTTCCTTTCCTAAGTCGTTACCAGTGTATGTAAACTTGAGTCGTGGGGTCTATTTCCTCTAAATATTCCTAATTTTTATTACATCAGAGTATTTACTTCATGCTAATATTGGACTCAGCTTTCACCAAGATAAAATTAGATGATATGGTGGGAACCAAGCAAGCTTAGCTTTGCTGTAATATATGAGTAGGGGTCTACCTAATTTGCGATTTCACGGAAATCAGGAAATTGAGGGGTCACCGCGAAATTCACCTCTTTTAGGGGCCAATGCATACCGGACTAGTATGGAGAGAAAAAAAAAGAAATCTAATTTAAATGAACTACTGCACGCCTCATAGCAACGCAAACTACAGCTGACTACCAGTAGATAGGCTTTTTTTTATTCCTTCAGTTAACAAGCAAATAAAACAAAAGTTAAAAAATGTATGCTTACCGGTGTTTGATTTTTATGATTTTGTTGCAAGACTTTTACTACACCTGCTGTATTTATAAGTTGTCATGTCATCATAAACCCAGTTTTTCAATAGTTGCTATTGGCACTGGTGCTCGCAGTGCAAGTCACACACAGTTCTTCAACACCACTTACTGCTGCATGTCCTTTCCAATGTTTCCTACCAGTTAAATTTCTTTTTTTTAATTCTTTCTATTTGATTTCAGTGTTGGGACGATGACTCAGGTTTAATTTGATGTTTAAATCTGTAATTTAGCTTTCATCCTGTACTGTACTCGGGTTATTCAGGATGATTTATGCACATCTTTAAACGCTGAACAGAAGCCAGGGAGAAAAGCAAAAGTAATGAGTGTGAGTAATGAGAGTGCCTTGGAGGGCTAATCTGTTGCACTTCTTTATGCAGTTACGTACTCTCTTGCTTGTCTCCACTGTTGCACTACAGAGGTATATATTGTCATGATTTCAGTTGAATTCTACATGGTGTCACAATTGTGCCATGTTCTGGTGATATTAGCAACATATTGGATTTCCATCCTTATGTTTCTCCTAAATACCGGTAGTTAGAAAAAGTAAATATAAATCTTTTTGAGAATGGAAGGTTTTGCCCTATAGATTTTGTGTAATGGTGAGTTGATTATGGAACAAATGTTATGCCATAGGAGGCTGTGTGGTCCAGTGGTTAAAGAAAAGGGCTTGTAACCAGGAGGTCCCTGGTTCAAATCCCACCTCAACCACTGACTCATTGTGTGCCCCTGAGCAAGTCACTTAACCTCCTTGTGCTCTGCCTTTCGGGTGAGACGTAATTGTAAGTGACTCTGCAGCTGATGCATAGTTCACACACCCTAGTCTCTGTAAGTCGCCTTGGATAAAGGCGTCTGCTAAATAAACAAATAATAATAATAATATTTGTGATTGGAAAATCCTATTTTTAATTACATTTTCAGTTATAATCTCTTTTAAAATGTAAAGGATACACAGCCTTGTATCTCGGAAACCATTTGAGGTAGCAACTTCATATTTTCAGGAATAAATAAAATGCTAAATGTGTTGGTGACCAGGAAATTGACCTAAAATGGCTGCCAAATTGAGATCAATTGACCTTTGAAGTTACAGCTGCATGGAGACAATACACTTTGCGTTATTGTCTTAATGTTTGGTACACAGCTAAAGGTATATTCTTTTATGTTCCGTTACCAGTGTTGTCCAGGAAAAACAACCCCTTCCCTGCTGCATTGCTTTAAACTCTGGTGATATCAGTTATACAGATTACCTGCTTTAACATAATCTTTAAGACCTGGTCACAACTTTTCTCAACGGCAAAAAGAGGAAAATCTTTTATCTATATCTTTTTTTATATTGCACTTTTCATAGTGGACCACCACCACAAAGCACTTTACAGAGGTAGGCTGTGAACGGAGCATTATATTTAGAGTCACTTACAATAGGACATTGATTTAACATCTCATCCACAGGATGGAACACAAGGAGGTTAAGTGACTTGGTCAGGGTCACACAGTGGTAGGGGTGGGATTTGAACCAGGTTACAAGCCCTGGACTTTAACCACAAGACCACACATTTGTTGCCTGCGTGTTGCCTTGCAGTTTGCGGTGGTCACACGAAAGACAAGCATGCAATCAGCTGGCAACGCAACAACGTAATGCAACCCAATCATAATGCATGTTTTTGTCACAAGACGTAAACGCTGCGAAAGAAGACTGATATAAAAATGTGCTAAATGCATAAACAAACCTGTAATGCCTTCTTAATTAAATAAAAAAATGTGTACATTAGTAGAATTATTTAGTTAGTAGGTCTACATATTTAATATGCGAAACATAATGATTATATCGGTATTCATTGTCCTAAGCAATGTTTTCAAATGTTTGAAAGAGACACTGAGCAAAAATGCAGTTCTCTTCAGTAGCTGATTTTTTTTTTTTGGGGATTTCTTGCTGATTGCTATTAATGGCTTCTGTGTCTCAGCTGGATTTTTTCTTCTCTTTCATCTCCGCAGGACAGTTTCCCTGCTCGTTTTGGAGGAATCCATTTTGTCAATCAGCCTTGGTACATTCATGCGCTGTACACCATAATAAAGCCATTCCTCAAAGACAAGACCAGGAAACGGGTAATTAAAATCTTACTTCTGCATATCTACTTCATGAATTTGCAAGGAAGTAGTTATGCTAATGAGAATGCCTTTTGAATAATATATTAAGTGTCTGTTAAGTGTAAATTAAGTATTTTTAATTGTACCTTGTGGGAGGTTGGTCGTGAAGCTGAATGCAACCCTAATGTTCCACTCTTTAGAGGGGAATTGGCTTCTTCACAGTTGAGTGTAGGTTTGTAAAAACAAGATGGGAATTATATCAACTCTGCCTTTTGGTACTCATCTGCAATAGCTTTACTAAACTTTATACTCTCATATACAAATATTACCTGTAATTTATGAAGTAAACTAGACTAGTTGCATTTCTATTGCATACACTTCAAATAGATCAACTTGATAATCACAGGTAAAATGTAGAAGCTTTAAAAGTGTTAGAAATTACTTTAGTTGTCACCAAGGGAGGACAAGAAAGATCTCTGGATAAGAAATAGCGTTTAGAGGACTTTACATAAATGTTCATTATTATTTTTAAAACTGACACTTAACCATGCCACAGATCTGTTGTTTTTTGAAGGCGTCAGGAGCCTCCGGTCTTCAATCTATTACCAGTGATGAGCCTTTATTGAGCCGTCAGGTTTATTGTCAGGTAAAAAATCAAGCAGTTGAGGGACAGATTTAACACGTCTGAGAGAATGGGTTACAATGTCATTTTACCCTTGACCTGAATGTTCCTTTGTTTTTGTTTTTGACTTCTGAATTTATTTTCTGTACTTTACATGTGTGTATTAAACAACAGATTGAGTAATTTAATCATTGGACAACCAAAGCACTCACTGACAAACTTAATTTTGTGTGATAATGGCAGTTCTCCTTTAATTATCTATGTTTATATTTTAAAGTTAGTTGAATTTAGAATATTTTTTATTAAATTAGAAATACAAAATATGTTTTTAGTGCAGCATACATGTTTAACTCCAATACTTCAAGCGTAGAAAATGTATGACACAGTTTAATTAACAGTCTTGTATGACATTTTAAAGCTGCATTATCCCATAATACTGTAAGTGAACAGTGTTTTAACCATAAAGTATGAACTTCAAGTTCTTATTGCAAAGTCCCTTCAGATTACTTATTACAAGACATCTTATACCAATGTGATTATCAGCTTTTTAAGTAGTTAAATAATGGACACTAAACTAGGTATTAAGACAATAATTGATTATTGTACCTACCATACTTGGAATTTTTAGAATTATGTTTGTAATAACACTGATTAGAAATGTAAGGATTTTTCAAACTGAAGTTTCTGATGGAAACGTTTACATCTGTGACTTATGTGGCAGCCACACTGGAAGTACAGCTAAGTTCTAGTCTGTCTGTGTCTCAATGTCTGATCACCCAGCTTACCGACACGTTGATTGAAGGTGTTTTTTCTACAGCACTTTGTCAAAAGTGATTGATATGCTTTCAGTAAGAATGAATTAAGAGCTGAGGGCTTTCAATTAGGTACACTTTAAAATACACGTATGCCTCCTGAGATTTGATAATTGAGGCCAAAAAAAAAACGTCAAGAAAATCATATCTCAGGCCCCTTGGCATGGCTGTAGCTCTACTGCAATGGCACAGTATAAGTAAACCTTATTATTTATTGACTCTATATTTTATCAATTCGAAATCAATCAATATATACATTTGAGGAAGATAAAGTTATTAGTGACGTTTTTTTTTATTATTGTGTGTAACAAGACATTTTATATTCAGTAAAACTCAGAAACACTTTAGCTTGTGAAATATTAAGTCAAACACAATTATTGGCTTTATTTTGTTCATGGAGACATTTTTTAGGTTTATGTTTTAAACAACATATATGAAGACCACTGTATGTACCAGTGCCACATTGTAAAAAAAAAAAAAAAAAAAAAGGTGCTACTTTTTACTACTCTAAAAAAAAAATATACAGTACTGTGCAAAAGTTTTAGGCAGGTGTGAAAAAATGCTGTAAAGTAAGAATGCTTTCAAAAATAGACATGTTAATAGATTATATTTATCAATTAACTAAATGCAAAGTGAGTGAACAGAAGAAAAATCTAAATCAAATCCATATTTGGTGTGACCACCCTTTGCCTTCAAAACAGCATCAAGCATCAATTCTTCTAGGTACACTTGCACACAGTTTTGAAGGAACTTGGCAGGTAGGTTGGCCCAAACATCTTGGAGAACTAACCACAGTTCTTCTGTGGATTTAGGCAGCCTCAGTTGATTCTCTCTCTTCATGTAATCCCAGACAGACTCGATGATGTTGAGATCAGGGCTCTGTGGGGGCCATACCATCACTTCCAGGACTCCTTGTTCTTCTTTAGACTGAAGATAGTTCTTAATGACTTTCGCTGTATGTTTGGGGTCGTTGTCATGCTGCAGAATAAATTTGGGGCCAATCAGATGCCTCCCTGATGGTATTGCATGATGGATAAGTATCTGCCTGTACTTCTCAGCATTGAGGAGACCATTCATTCTGACCAAATCCCCAACTCCATTTGCAGAAATGCAGCCCCAAACTTGCAAGGAACCTCCACCATGCTTCACTGTTGCCTGCAGACACTCATTCGTGTACGCTCTCCAGCCCTTCGTGAACAAACTGCCTTCTGCTACAGCCAAATATTTCAAATTTTGACTCATCAGTCCAGAGCACCTGCTGCCATTTTTCTGCACCCCAGTTCCTGTGTTTTCGTGCATAGTTGAGTCGCTTGGCCTTGTTTCCACGTCGGAGGTATGGCTTTTTGGCCGCAAGTCTTCCATGAAGGCCACTTCTGACCAGACTTCTCCGGACAGTAGATGGGTGTACCAGGGTCCCACTGTTTTCTGCCAGTTCTGAGCTGATGGCACTGCTGGACATCTTCCGATTGCGAAGGGAAGTAAGCATGATGTGTCTTTCATCTGCTGCAGTAAGTTTCCTTGGCCGACCACTGCGTCACGGTCCTCAACGTTGCCCGTTTCTTTGTACTTCTTCAAAAGAGCTTGGATAGCACATCTGGAAACCCCTGTCTGCCTTGAAATTTCTGCCTGGGAGAGACCTTGCTGATGCAGTATAACTACCTTGTGTCTTGTTGCTGTGCTCAGTCTTGTCATGGTATATGACTTTTGACAGTAAACTGTCTTCAGCAACCTCATCTTGTTAGCTGAGTTTGGCTGTTCCTCACCCAGTTTTATTCCTCCTACACAGCTGTTTCTGTTTCAGTTAATGATTGTGTTTCAACCTACATATTGAATTGATGATCATTAGCACCTGTTTGGTATAATTGTTTAATCATACACCTGACTATATGCCTACAAAATCCCTGACTTTGTGCAAGTGTACCTAGAAGAATTGATGCTGTTTTGAAGGCAAAGGGTTGTCACACCAAATATGGATTTGATTTAGATTTTTCTTCTGTTCACTCACTTTGCATTTAGTTAATTGATAAATATAATCTATTAACATATCTATTTTTGAAAGCATTCTTACTTTACACCATTTTTTCACACCTGCCTAAAACTTTGCACAGTACTGTATATATACTGTATATATATATATATATATATATATATATATATATATATATATATATATATATATATATATATATACAGTACTGTGCAAAAGTTTTAGGCAGGTGAAAAAATGCTGTAAAGTAAGAATGCTTTCAAAATAGACATGTTAATAGATTATATTTATCAATTAACTAAATGCAAAGTGAGTGAACAGAAGAAAAATCTAAATCAAATCCATATTTGGTGTGACCACCCTTTGCCTCTCAAAACAGCATCAATTCTTCTAGGTACACTTGCACAAAGTCAGGGATTTTGTAGGCATATAGTCAGGTGTATGATTAAACAATTATACCAAACAGGTGCTAATGATCATCAATTCAATATGTAGGTTGAAACACAATCATTAACTGAAACAGAAACAGCTGTGTAGGAGGAATAAACTGGGTGAGGAACAGCCAACCTCAGCTAACAAGGTGAGGTTACTGAAGACAGTTTACTGTCAAAAGTCATACACTATGGCAAGACTGAGCACAGCAACAAGACACAAGGTAGTTATACTGCATCAGCAAGGTCTCTCCCAGGCAGAAATTTCAAGGCAGACAGGGGTTTCCAGATGTGCTGTCCAAGCTCTTTTGAAGAAGTACAAAGAAACGGGCAACGCTGAGGGTCGAGACGCAGTGGTCGGCCAAGGAAACTTACTGCAGCAGATGAAAGACACATCATGCTTACTTCCTTCAAGAATCGGAAGATGTCCAGCAGTGCCATCAGCTCAGAATTGGCAGAAAACAGTGGGACCCTGGTACACCCATCTACTGTCTGGAGAAGTCTGGTCAGAAGTGGCCTTCATGGAAGACTTGCGCCAAAAGGCCATACCTCCGACGTGGAAACAAGGCCAAGCGACTCAACTATGCACAAAACACAGGAACTGGGGTGCAGAAAAATGGCAGCAGGTGCTCTGGACTGATGAGTCAAACTTTGAAATATTTGGCTGTAGCAGAAGGCAGTTTGTTCGCCAAGGGCTGGAGAGCGGTACACGAATGAGTGTCTGCAGGCAACAGTGAAGCATGGTGGAGGTTCCTTGCAAGTTTGGGGCTGCATTTCTGCAAATGGAGTTGGGGATTTGGTCAGAATTAATGATCTCCTCAATGCTGAGAAGTGCAGGTAGATACTTATCCATCATGCAATACCATCAGGGAGGCATCTGATTGGCCCCAAATTTATTCTGCAGTATGACAACGACCCCAAACATACAGCGAAAGTCATTAAGAACTATCTTCAGCGGAAAGAAGAACAAGGAGTCCTGGAAGTGATGGTTTGGCCCCCACAGAGCCCTGATCTCAACATCATCGAGTCTGTCTGGGATTACATGAAGAGAGAGAAGCAACTGAGGCTGCCTAAATCCACAGAAGAACTGTGGTTAGTTCTCCAAGATGTTTGGGCCAACCTACCTGCCGAGTTCCTTCAAAAACTGTGTGCAAGTGTACCTAGAAGAATTGATGCTGTTTTGAAGGCAAGGTGGTCACACCAAATATTGATTTGATGTAGATTTTTCTTCTGTTCACTCACTTTGCATTTTGTTAATTGATAAATATAAACTATTAACATGTCTATTTTTGAAAGCATTCTTACTTTACAGCATTTTTTCACACCTGCCTAAAACTTTTGCACATATATATATATATATATATATATATATATATATATATATATATATATATATATATATATATATATATATATATATATATATATATATATATATATATATATATATATATATATATATTCTACCTAGATACACTAATGGAGTATTTATTTATTTATTTCCAGATCTTTCTTCATGGAAACAATTTGAACAGTTTGCATCAGCTAATCTTTCCGGAGTGCCTGCCTTCAGAATTTGGGGGCACTCTACCCCCTTATGACATGGGAACTTGGGCCCGGACATTATTAGGACCAGACTATAACGACGAAACAGAATACACTCACACATACAATGCGTTGCATGTAAAGCAAGTGATGGGAAACACTGAGAGAGATTGTTCTCCCAAACACATGACAAGGTGAGTGGATCCACAGGGAACTCCAAAGGAAAGTAAATAGTTCTGTACAGTAATAAAATAACAAATACTGATAGTCAATTTGACTTTCTGGGCAGACTTTTTTGTTGTGCCACAAAATACATGTATTTGATGCACTGATAGGCAATTCATTTTTTACCTTAAAAATGAGCCGCCTGTATGGAGTCCTTTCTTAGGTCGTGCCCACTTGCTCTACAATAACCATGTCTGCTGTATCAAATAAATACTAGAGAAAGTTAAACTTATCTTAATTGCAATTTACCATAATATACTATAGAGAATGTATTAAAGCACAAACACTAATAAGAAATACTTAGGAGAAGCTGTATTTTTCTGAACATTACTGTGTACTGTGTAAGTGCCCCTTTCATCCCTTATTATCATGTTGAAACAAATGTGATATCTGACAGTGATAGATGGTGCAGTTCTCTTTAAAAGATGACATGAATTGGATCGAAGCCACCGTAGTGGCATATACACATACAATTTGCTCTTCTCTCTCAAATGCTGTCATCTGGTTTCTGTAACTTGCAGCTAAACAGGGTTATCATTGAACAATATAATATAAATAGGTTAATGGCTGGTAATCCATGAACTTTATGTCAGTCTGTTTCAATAAAATCTTATTTTGACATAAAGTGAAGTCTAAAGATGACACTATTTCTACTGGAGGTTATACTTTTCTTTACTCGGTTTCAAAATACCTTCCTTGTATATTACTGAAGCTAGTAATACTCATTTAATGGGAAACTTGGTTGTATTTCTGGAAGGAGAATCCGCCCAGTAATCAACACGTCATCTTCAAGCGCATAAAGGCTCCTTGGGGCTTTCACTGATGTCGCTTCTTTTGTTTAGCCTCTCCATCACGAGCGGCGGGGCCGAAAAAGGAGCTGGCTGTCTTTAGAGCCTGGAGGAAGGGCTACCCTCAGCCATGGCTTCCCTAAGGTTCCTCCTACCAGTTAGTAGGGGGTTTTTCCTTACCTGAGTGCCGAGCGGTTCCTAGTTTCTGGGGGGGTGTGGCAGGCTGCAGAGGCTGGGCTCCCCCACAGTGAAGTTATGCTCTGGGGGGGCAGGCCTGTGTCTCAGCAGCTACTTTTCAGGCTGTTGCATTAACAATTCATCCTTTTCCATCTTTTTGGGGTAGGTGGCAAGTTTTGTATAACCATTCATCATATTCATTATCCAGTCATGTTTTGGTGGCTTTGACTTTTTGGGGGAGGTGGCCCATGCGCCACTTCCTAATTGCGGCACTAGCCTACATGATATAGTTTGTGTGTATGCTAGACGGCCAGCATTGCGGGTAGCTGTCGAGAACTCAGGGACAAGGTCTCCGACCAAATTCATCATTGTCATTAATTTGTCTGTTCATTCACATTTCGGATTCTCCGTCCTGAAAAATGTAACCTGTTCATCTGGGCATTGTACATGAGTAGGGCAGCAGTTGGAGTAGCTGGACTCTTGACCAGAGGGTTGTGGGTTCAATCCCAGGTGGGGGACACTGCTGCTGTACCCTTGAGAAAGGTACTTTACCTAGATTGCTCCAGTAAAAACCCAACTGTATAAATGGGTAATTGTGTGTAAAAAAAAATGAAAAAAAATGTAATTGTGTGTAAAAATAATGTGATATCTTGTAACAATTGTAGGTCGCCCTGAATAAGGGTATCTGCTAAGAAATATCTATATCAATAGCAAAGATTTTGCACATTAGTAAAGGAAAACACAAATATATTTATGCTACTGTTTATTGACACACAATTTTTTGTATTAGTTAGGTTCTATAATACTCATGCTTACTAAACAGCTTTATACAGTATAAACATTTTAAAAAAATGTAACACTGTTGGATTTATTAGCACACTACTCTTCACTAGCTATTGGGACACCCAGTTGAAGGGTAATGTATATGAAAATACTGTATATATATATATATATATATATATATATATATATATATATATATATATATATATATATATATATTGGATGGTGACTCACTGCAATTTCAAGGAAATGTAATTATGTGTTGTTGGCAGGACAGTACATGCCAGTAGCATCAGTTGGATTACAAATTGTTCTATGGGTAGTCTACAGATGTACAATAAAGATGTGTTGTGGGTGTAGGGATAATGCCAGTATATATTTCTGTGACTTAAACTTCTTCTGCATGTGAAATGCCATTCAGATCACATTAATGTATTCACAACCTTCACTGAAGCATGAAAAGTACCCTGTATAAAAATGACAATTTCTTCTAAATCATACTAGTTCAGAGTCAATGGTGTCCAAGTTGTGTCTAAAATAATGTAACTGTTGAGGTAACGCTTCATTTCCTGTTGTTTTAACAAGCAAATGTATACATTATCACTTTATTTACATTTTAAATTCCCTCTGGTGCTTAAAATGTTTCTTAATGGTTTAAATATCTTCATTGTATATTACTAAAGCTAGCAATACTCATGTGAAGCAAATTGACCATTACATAGTCTAAATGGAAATGTATGTAACAAATATTCCATGAAAATCGCTCCTACAATACAATGAGACAGAGTTGAGGGGATCTGTGGAAAGATTAAATGGAGTTTAGAAACAGATCTTTTAATGATCTACTCGGCCATGGAAGATGATTTTCTGAGGATATACAAATGATTCAGTTATCCTTTCTGCCAAAATAATTTGTGAACATTTGTAATCGTATGCATGACTGTTCAGATAAGTGAAGCATGAAAGACACAAGAATTTACCATTAAGAGTGAAACTAACAGTGTAGGAAGAAAAGCGTTGTTAAGCAACAGGGTAGGAATGGACCAACAAACAATTAAATGAAAGTGAGAAACCAAAGTATAAGGTTTCAGGAAGGAATTGTGTGGATGTCAGCAAACTGGGTTTCGAGTAGAGCAGTTATTAATCTAGAATGCCCTTAGGACTTTAGATTCTTGGAACTCTTAGTCGAACGTCAGCCTAGTTTGAAACATCCAAATGTACACATTTTTTCGTATCACAACAGCATTAATATCATCTGCCGCAGTTCTTCCTTCTTGATAATTGAGCTTTCATTAATTGCTGTCTCCTTTAGATCTAGCCACGTAACAGTCACAGCCACGGTCAGTTATCAAAAAGGAATGACTGCTATGCTCAATGCTACCATAGGGTAAACCATTACAAACCAAAGGACACATGTTGCACAACAGTGCATGAGGCTTAGTTACTATTTTGACAATGCCATAACAATAACATTATTTTTGTGAATGCCTGAAACTGAAATGCTCAGTCGAAGCATATGTGCTGTTGCCAGAGATCCTTTTAATAACAATAACGATTCATGCAGTTTTCAAAAAGAGAAGCTACCATATTACTGTGCCATGTTTTCTCTCATTGAACAGTTACATAAGTACTGAGAGAAGTCTCCACTGGAGTGACATGGTTTAGAAAGAGCAAGGACATTAATACAGGATGGTGTGTATGACCACATGCTTTATGTGTACACTCAGAATTATTTTAGCAGGATCCCTTTCTGCCCAGCTTTGTTCGTTTTAATCCATGCCCAGGCCCTGGGTTCAGATGGATTTTAATCTTAGCAGTACAGTACACTGAACAAGAGAGAGGAGTAAGCCAGCTTCTAAGTACAGTTTGTAAGCTTCTTGGTGGAGGTAAAGCTGGATAAAACAGCAGAATGGAGAGATTACCACAGTCAGGGTGCTGTAGAGGTTAAGCCCTTTTTATGCTATTCAAATGTGTTCCGAATTACTCTTCAGTGATAAAGTCCGGTGCTATCTGTATATGTTATGCCTAAGCAGGGAAGGGGAGTTTGGCAGACATCAGGTCACGTATCAGCCGACACCCACGGTGGTTGGTATCTGCCACTGCAATTCTTAGTCACAGTGTTTTTTTTGCTTATGGGTGCTCTTGCATTTTAAAGTTATCCAGCCCAGCTTTAGAGAGGGTAGTCTTGAGATGGGGTTTAGTGCATTTCATGAAGTGAACTCATCACACAGTGGTCATTAAGGGCATTTTCTGGGAGTGTAGTATGTCTGTTGAAACTGTCTATCAATGTGCTGCCCATGCATTCATTTGACATTTTTCTGACCTTGATAGAATGCAACATTTTTTTAATTCAACTGGGAGAAAACATGTTTAAGAAGAAAACTTGGTTTGTTTTAACTTACACAATAACTTCTTCTGAACACTTTTAATTTATTTTACTCTTTGTTGTAAATTTTAATTTAGTCTCAAAACTCCCTAGGGTGTATATTCAACACTTCTTCATAATCCTTTCAAACACGTAATTGTTGCATTGCAGAAAGAGCTCTTGTCAACTAATTGTTCCATATATACAGATGACTCTTTGGCGCTGCAGTTGCTTGGTTAATCCCAGGTTTGCATAATCGTGTGAGAGGATTTGTTCCAATGCCTTTAACAAACTTAGACAAAGAAAGCATGGTACTGCATTAACAGGACCCCAGAGGGTTTTATTGGAGTCTGCCTAAGCTGTTCACCAAGAAGTGTAAAAGTGCAATGTTAATGGACTCAGTTTGAAAATGAAGCAACCCTCCTTACATTCTGTTCCTGTTTAGTACAGGCATTTCTGTTTGATCAGAATAGAAATACTGTATCACAATAAAAGCTGACATTACTGAAAGTGACTTCCAGAGGAGAGCTACTTTGACTTACAGTATCATGCTGTTTTGTGATTTGAATACCTTAAATCATGCTGTATTTTTATTACGATGAGGTAATGCATATGTAGAATTATCTAGTTATACAAGAAAATGGTCAGTATACCACACTGTACACACATCATTAATTGTATTTATGTGCGCTGGAATCTAGATTTTAGACATGTTTTAAAGATGTGGAGTGCGGAATGCATTCATGAAAACTTTTTTTTTTCACCGATATGATTGACTCCAGAGTAGACAAACCTTAAAAGTTTGAAAACCGAGAACTGAAAAACTACCTGAATCTGGGTTCTGCGCATACTGTAGCATTGGAACCCAGATTCTGCACCTGCTTAAAAGTGAGTACATCAAGCTAATTCCACCACGCATAGATGAGACTGAAAAATTGTGGATCATCTGAGTATACACTGTAAATAATGAACCTGTGGTCCATTGATCGCCTGTACCACCAGTACAATTTAGCGGAGCGAATGTTGGTTATCAATAAGATTTTCATTTTTACATGCAAGTGAATTAATCTTTTTTTTACCTTGTAGGTCTCAGTCGGCCGTGGAACCTGGAACTCTGAAGCATGACGAGAATACTCAACCTTTGCTTGCTCTGGACTGAACACAGTGTGAGCTGTGTGCACACATACAGTACACCATGAAATCTGCAACGTAGTCTCAATGGTACAGTAAATAATGAAGCACATCCTTAATTAATTCAGTGACAGCTTCTTCAAGTGTCATTTTACATTTAAGTGGGCAAGAATGTCACCAGCTATCAACATTGATAGCTAACTCCAGCTGAGCAAAACTACAGCTTGTTTTGCTATAGTGAATGTTGTTTTAAAGCTACATTGTATTTGCAGCACATAACCTTTTAATAGAGGCATATTTGCACATTTGAAATGGACTATTATCAGTTGTTTCAAAGATTGTATATTCCATGAAGTCTCCCAAATGTCAGAATTTATTTAAACAAACCAAAAAAAGACTAAAATAAATTACTTAGACCTAATATTATCCTTTGTTTAGTTCTCGGGACAGTGTGGGAGTTCAGTCAGCCATATAAATATGACAGGTGTTCATGCTGTAAGAATTTTTGTTTTAGAGTATGGATTTCACTGCCAAAGTTTGGTAAAGTAAAATTTTTCAAACCTGACGCTGAATTTTTAATGGGTCTTAGGATTTATTGTAATAAATGAAAACAGCCAACAGAACAATCCTGAATAAAATATGAATGAAGGAACCACATTTGTCCTATCTTCAGCAGGCTGGAAGAACAGACTGCTGTCAAGCCTACTGTACTGTGGACTAAAATACTAGGAAGTTTTGTTTAATTACAAGGTCTACACAAACAGAAGTAGTTGTTCAGCTGTAAGCTGCTCAGTGGCTTTACTCAAGTCTAACTTTAAAACATGAAGATTACCTCGTTTCCACTGGCAAATGAAATTGTAACCAAGAGGGTCTTACCGGGTATATAATTTAATGTGTATGATTCTTTTCATCGCAAACATTTAAAAACATTTGCCAACCCCTGAAAGCTTGTGTCTGGATGAAGCAGTTGTGGGTTAATAATATACAAATAATGTATTTAAATACAGTACTTCATTCATTTATTTACTAAAGCATTACCAGCATCCTTTCTTCCCTGTAACTTGCTAGGAGTTGGTTGATGCTGGTTTATCTCAATTTGCTTCAGTTTGTTTGAAATTGCAGCTCTGGAGTTATTTATTTTGTCTCTCTGTTTTCTGATTCACTACCATTTTTTGCTTATTTAAAATGATGTGGGGATAACACCAGGCTTTTGATAGGACAAACTCTGCAACCTGTACATTTAGGACGCTGTAGTCCAGAGAACATATAATGGAAGCAAAAGTACAAGGAAAGCTTTTTTTGATCTGTGAATGCTGTGATCTCTCAGCTTGAATATACTGGTGGAAATCGTTAAATGACAAATGTGGTGGCAAATTGAGGACTACTTTACACGTTTAAAAATTAAATAAATAAATTCCACTTATTTCAGCTGTACAGCAAGCCAAAATATGATGCACCAAAATAAAACTGTTTCGAGTCATTCTTGTCAGAAAATTAGAAGATTTACTATACCCATCACCTTTTGGAATTTAAAATCAGTCACGCTGAAAACAGCAATGTTATAAGGTAAGTATGCACCTGTAGAAATACCTGTGTTACAAGCTGCAGGGCGGCTGTGTAGTCAGAAAACATTAGGTTATTATCATAACCCTGGTTCCCTGAAATAGAAGTGTAACCAGTACCATAAGGGTCTTTACCTCTTGAAGACCCAAAACCTGAATAAGATCAAAGGTGCTTGTAGAGCACAGACCTCAGCGTTATTTTTCCTTCAAACCTGCTGCAATCATGGACGCAGCAACCTTGAAGTTTAATGGTTACATTTCTATTTCAGGTAACCATGGTTATGATAATAACTTAACGTTCCCTTTCAAGTACGAAATGTAACCATTATCGTATGGGTAAGTGTACCAAAGCCATCGCAAGGGCAATATTGCAGAACGAAGTCTGTAAAATTAAGTCTGTAGAACCTAGTAAAGGTATGGGGAGTAGCCCACACTGATGCATTGCAAATGTCCTTGACAGATGCACCTTGGAATAAAGCCCATGAAGTTGCCATGCCCCTGGTGGAATGAGGAGTGAGCTGCCAGGAGGGGGTAAGTTGGCCAGCTCATAGACAGTCCTGACCGTGTCTGCTATCCATTTGGACAGCTTCTGCTTGGACAGGGCTTGACAATGGGACTTCGCCCCCATAGCAGAGAAAAAATTGTTCCGACTGCCTCCAACATTTCCAATTCCACAGACTGGTTGACATTGGAATGCCAAGATCATCGCTGGCAAAAAGGCAGGACGGGGACAAGTCACCGCTGCTAGACGCCCCAGTTACACCAGGGCATATGTTTGGTCCCGTGGTGGACGAGATGCTGCAGCGCTCTCACCACGAGTGGGAATCCATGAAGGAGCTGGTTCGCCTGCTTCCCAAACGACCACCTGCAGTGCGTAAACCGGCAGCAAACTGGCGCTCTAGGCCCCAGTAGCCTCAAAGACTGGCACAGCCGGCTGTGCCCGCTGCCAGAGGTGAAATTCGGAACCGGCCCGCGGCTTGCTGGGGCAAGTAGCGTCCTTGAACAGGAGCTCTACAATTAGGCTCCTGGACCAAGGTGGCAACAGAAGTCTCCAACGGCGGAAATTGGGCCAGGCCCAGCTTCTCTGCATCATGTACCCAATATAGGGTGTCCAGCAGGAGCTGTTGCCTGGTGATCCCAGGAAGACTAGATTTCCTGCTGACAAGGAGAGCTTAACTGCAGGGGATGCACTGTCTGACTCCATATCCTTAGCCAGGAACACCAGCTCTTGTTTGCCTGCCTCAGAGGTGGCGATGGACTGTACGTCCTACTGTGGCCAATGTGCGCTCTTATCCCCAAGAGAACAGGCAGGGCAGGCAGCACTGAACATTCCCGTAGTAATTCTGTGAGAACAGTGGGAAACAGCTGCCCAGCCACCTCTGTAACAGAGTATGATGGGGAAGAGCGCTGTGCAGTGGTAAAGGATGTAGAGAACCCAGTAGAGCTGCGGGAGAGACATTTCTCCAATGTGCTCTTAGAGAAATGAGTACAAAACTCGCAGTTCACCAGTGCCTCCTTGGTGTGCTTTGGTCCCAGGCAGGAAGAGCATCTGCCGTGCTTGTCCTCAGCAGCCAGACTGCCCTTGCATGTGTCGCAGGGGTACCGGTTCAGTGACTTTAACACAGGGTGGGTACGGTACGTTACCAGGACAATACGGGGTCGGCACCAGTATGGCAACCTCGGTCCCAGTTTGGTATGGATCCACCAGTTCGCAGTTACCGTGGGTAGCAATGTACAGGGATGCCCACCTGTACAAGCCACGGGCAAAACCACTCAGTCAGTACTCAAACGAGACTGAGGGAAGCCTGCTTGTTTGAATGAACTAACAGCCTTTGTAATGTTGATGTTAAAGCTGTCACCAAAACGGCATCCTGATACTGTGGGAGAGACTGCAAGCAACCACAACCGAAGCAAGTACCTTGGTCCTGCGCAGTGCTGCTGTTAGCCCAGCAGCTGCTCTCACTGTACGTGTGCCACTGGCAGGCCTGCGCTTAGTCTCTGTAAAACAGAAAAACACAATGAAAAAAACACTTTAACAATTACATACATGTAATATAAATCATCTTGTAATTTTAGCCGAAACCAAAATGAGAAATAAGTAACTGGAGCTACTGCAGCCGGTGGGGTGGGGTGGGGGGCGGTTTGATCCCCGGCAAGAAGCGACTCAAGCTGCTGGCTTCACACAGGACACAAGGCTGCAGTAGGACATCACAAACAACAGGCTGTAGTGCACAAATACACGTAATTAGTAAAACTAAAACAGTGATTATTTTTAATATAACATAATTTGTGTGAAAACACAATAAATGCGAAATATATAGCAGAAAAAGTAACAACTACTTATCTGAACCAGCTCTCCTGTCAGGTCAGTTCTTGAAAGGAGAAATGGCATTGAGGTCTGTGACCGTAGTGCTTTTATGCGCTCGGGGGCAGGCCATGACTGCATCACAGGCACCACTAGCAGCTTTGATACATCTTATTCAGGTTTCGGGTCTTTAAGAGGTAAATACCCATACAGTAATGGTTACATTTCATACTTAAAAGGGAACACATGTAGTCAAGGGAAAGAAATACAGATATGTTTGCACATCCTTTATCACAGTTTCAGATTATGATTCAGCATAAACGTACAATGTTTGTATTAATATATTTAACCTAAATTATTGGTTAACACTGTGTTATAACTACAGTCATTGTCAGCAATGTTCAAATACTTATATAGGTTTTGTCTTGTTGGGTGTGGAATCGTGCCAAACTGAACACAGCTATTTATGTGGCAAAGTCAGCCATTTGCTGTACAATGGTTTCTATTTCTAGACACTGTACATGTATTCATTCCAAAGAGAAAAACAAACCTGTGACAGTCGGCAAATGATTAGGCTGGACATTTGCTGGTATATTATTTATTTTGAACACATTGTATTTATTACATGAAAGTAAAATTTTACTTAAAAGGGTAATTGAACTGAAAAATGTATTTATCTAAAACTATAACTTAGTCCACTTTATGTTATCACCAGGTTTGTGAGTATTCTGATCAAGATATGGGGATAATTCACATATTGATGCAAAACAAAAAGTTGCAGGTGTTTTTGAGCTGAATTATCTTCATGCCAGATCAATTATTTCCACCAAAAACAAAAATGCTGCAGATTATTGTTGTTCCCCAGTTTCTTTCATCACAAAATTGTTTTATACAAAAACTAAGATAGGTTACATGGATAACTTGGATTGCCAACAACAGACGATGACGTCGAGGTAATGGATTCAGTCCAAGTCAGGATGTAAAATGACTTAAGAGCTGTTGCAGTTATTTTGTGTGAAATAAGATTCTGGTTGTCTGTGTCCTCAACACTAATCTACCATAAATTCAGCAATCTGGCACATTTGTAGTCAGTTGAGTTAAAGCATACTGAAAGGACAGTGTAATTTTCATTAGTTTTACAAACTAAAACCCATCATCTTTCAACTGATACAGACACTTTGAACTGCACAGTCATCTATTTCATCCTCCTTGAATATTGCCCAGAAGTGGATGGACCAATTAATGATATTCTCTTACAAAGCAATAGGTTGTTTTTTTGTTGTTGTTGTTTTTAAGATGCCCATGTTCTCTTAGTTCAGAAGCAGCTTGAACTCAAGACTTGACCATGATTTATTGGTTCATCAACCTTAATTATAAGATTACTATATGTAGATTACATGTGCCCAATACAGTATGCTTAGAATGGAAGGGTTGATTACAGGACTGTATTTGTAATCTTTAAAGTATTTTACAGTTGTTTTATTTCTAAAACCGCTATTCATAATAACATGCTGTACAATATAAACTTATTATACAGGTACAGTTAATGGCATGAATAGTTTCTTTGTGGCATACAGCATACACAACTGGCAACCCAATTTGCTGAAATATAATCAACAATCTATAATAAAGGTTTAATTAATTTAAGGTTTGATTCATGCAGCCTTAAATAGATGCAGAAAAAGACAAAAGTCAAATGGATATGGCGAATCAAATCAGTGATGAGTTGGAGCACTTTAATCCTATTACTGGCTTTCCTTGTCATGTTTCATTTGAGTACATGTCCACCAGCTGTTAATGGCTGGCTAAGCCAAACAGAATTGTTCCAGCACTTTAATGTATCAACCTAGACTGTTCCAAAACACATTCAGAGGGGAATGGCACCAAATCCTGTAGACCAGATGCTCTGTTCTCTTTTCTAGCTCTTTTTTTAAGCTTTCCTGGAAACCCTTAAAGATTGATTACAAAACTGTAATATGACTGAAAATGTCTTACTCCTGCCTGATGCTGAATACACAACCTTATAAACCATTTTTTTGTAGAACCACTTGGCTGGCTAGATCTGAACTGAATTGGTTTGAGGGTGCTGAACCACCAGATAGTATTGCAGCCTTCTTTACCAAACTACTTAAAGCAAACCACTTATGTATATTTTAGTGCATTTTGTAATACGTATCACAAGCCCAAAATATCCATACTGGATCGTAATAGTACCGATTTACTTATTTGAGCTTTTTGTGCTTAATAAATCATATGTTCTGTTAAATTATTTATTGTTGTTTATGATAGATCATTATTTGCCATGCTTACTAACTACTGTACTCCAGAAAGAAGACA
Organism: Acipenser oxyrinchus oxyrinchus; assembly: GCA_030684275.1. Lineage (NCBI taxonomy): Eukaryota > Metazoa > Chordata > Actinopteri > Acipenseriformes > Acipenseridae > Acipenser > Acipenser oxyrinchus. Next base: position 82,719,017 of record CM060249.1, read on the forward strand.
CCTCAAGGCTTGCTTTCTGAAGTGAGATGGGGAAACATATCAGTGTTGCACAAGTCTCAATGCACAAGTCTTCACGTAGGGCCACAAAATCCACTATAAACCTTTGGCAGTTCATACAGTTATTTTAGTAGGCTATATAATACATACTATCTTCTACAATACAGCATGATAACAAACAATGAACTATGTATTAACAGGCATGCAAGACTTACTGGCATTTTCAGAAAAATTCACATAGTGCATGGAAGGCTTGGTTTTTCTTTTTCTATTTTTCTTTTATGATAAAAAGGTAAAGGGGTCACTAACTGATTTGCCAATGCAGCGCTTCCCACCTCACTCAAGTCGCAGCAGCAGCAGAAATGAGGTTTCAACTGAACTTCCTTGTATTCAGCATACAGAAGGCCTACATGCAACACAAACTAACTCACACTCACCCCCACCCCCAGCCATTGGTCTGATTGAGAAATAAAAAAAATATATATATTATATATATATATATATATATATATATGTTAATGGTCGGCGGGCTAAATAAAATGGTCTGACAAATCGGTGACCATTCCTGATCTATGGGCTTCAGTGCACAGCCATGTCAGAAGCGATTTTTAAAGAATTGTGCAGAACACACTTTTAGGATATTTAACAGTTTAGAAATGGCATTGGGAAAATGTAGATAGAAAGCATCCTTTTAAACCAAGAACATTGCTCAAACAATTAAAACAGTTTCTGAGAAGGGTGACAAGGAAAGATGTGCTGCATGTTTAACAATGAATAATACAGAGTAGTCTGTTGCTTACTCAGACATAAGATTGCTCAATCTACTAACTAACATTTATGCTGCTGCAGGACAACAAATGACAACATTTAGACAAAGAAAAGATTAGGTTAACTCTCCTCTTACAGCCATTTAAAATGCTTGATGTGAGGGTACAGAGAAACATGTATTTTAATCATTTTAACCAATAGCTTTGTCTAACAGCAGTAAGATAAATGTCTTGGAATCACAATTACCCACAATGGTTACTGGTTTCCTCATTCCAAAAAGACATGCAAGGTATTGCAGTGCTCCAGATAAGGTTTCAAGTCATTGAGTAATTTCACGAATACTTCCAATAAATACGTTACATTTATGGAGCATGCATTAACTACAGACTTATTTGTTTTTTCCACATGAAAAAAATCCAACAAAGTATTTTTTGCAATCATTTAGTCCTGCCTTGAGTCTCTTCTCAAGTACTAGGCTTTCTCCCTGTTTTTTTTTTTTTTGCTTTGTTTTCTGTAAATCTTCCTTTCTCAGTCTCTTAAGTTCTTTCCAAGTTGACAGACACACTCTCTAAACATTTAAATGCAAAAAAAGAAATCTCCAAAACTATATATTAAAAAAAAAACTGTACCAATACTGCACTAATGCAAATAAAGAAACAATAATGATTTAATAGGTGATTTTTGTGTTTTTATGTTGTACACTATGGATGCAGATGGACAACAGAGCACTGAACTGGCTAGAAGGAATCTTAGCAGGGTACAAGCATTTGACATTGATAAAACATACATACATACTCATGGTAGGCTAATTGAAAAATTAATTTACAAATACAGAGAAGCTTTTATTAACTCTACCGGGACTAAATCAAATTTTGGTCATTGTTGGGAGAGGACTTTGACAGAGATTGGCATACTATTGTTATAAATATGTTTGAGTCCAAGTTAAAACTAGAGGAGGTGACAATATCAACAGTTTTGAAAAGAGTGCATCTTGTATAAATAAGTTTTTCAATACAAGAACTGAAATATTTTTATTGTGTAACTTGTTTAATATCTGAAAAACATTCATGATACTGTATGTCAGATACAGTATGGTTATATTTTGTTTCCATATTACCTTAATGTTCAAGAAAAAGATGGGCATAATATATATTCATGATATCTTCAAATATTTACCAGGCCTCAAAACCTTTTACTTTTGTTTGCCAAAAGCTTACAAGCATGAATAAATATCTACGTATACTTTTTGCATGCAATCAATTTTTTTTTTCTTTTTAATCATGTACATTTGGGAAAAAAAGTAATGTATTAAAGTTCCAAAGATACTACCGATTTATTAATAATATTGCTACTACAGTTTGATTTGTCACCATTATGTTATTATTTGTTTATTTAGCAAACACCTTTATCCAAGGCGACTTACAGAGACTAGGGTGTGTGAACTATGCATCAGCTGCAGAGTCACTTACAACTACGTCTCACCCGAAAGACGGAGCACAAGGAGGTTAAGTGACTTGCTCAGGGTCACACAATGAGTCAGTGGCTGAGGTGGGATTTGAACCAGGGACCTCCTGGTTACAAGCCCTTTTCTTCAACCACTGGACCACACAGCCTCCTATGTTATCTAGATGGACAAATGTGTTTTTTCATTTGTTTAAATTAATGAACTGACACATGCTTTGTTTACATTATGTTTTGCAGTTTCATATGTTTGTGTATTGGCCTAAATTCAGCACTCCAGATAAGGTTTTAGGTTTGGGAGTAACTTACCCTCATTTGTACACTGAGAGAGTAAAATGTATTTTCAGGGGGTAAAATGCAATATTACTTTGAAGTCCTGAGTAATCTCGATAAATACTGTACAATCTTTAATGGTAATGGAGTACATTACTTATATTTTAACATTAAATTCTTAACTCAATGAACATGTTAAAAATTCAATATAAAGCCATACAGATAAATAAAATAAGGAAATGCATTAATAAGTTATAAAACAGTTTAATATTATAGACATCTTTTTTTAGCGGTTGCCTCTGATGATGGCTCCAGTTGGATTTGTAGCTGGAATGGGGTGTTTATGCTTCAGCCTGTGTAGCTTCGAAATGTTCTTATTCTTACAGTGATTGGCTGCTAAGACAACAGGGCTAGCCAGAGATTGGATCATGTTTGTTGGTTGTTTTTTTTTTCTTGTGTACAGTTTCCTAGTAACTGAAGACATTGTATTCTGGGAGATGTAGTTGTTAGTGGAATTTTTTAGGGGAGGCAGACAAGCTGTGCAGCAAAATTGCTATGCATATTTTTACACATTAAATTTAAATTTAGTGCATTTGTTGGATTTTTTAATGTGGAAAAACACTGCCTAAATTATTTTGAAATTATGTTCCAATATACAGTATTCTTAGGGTAAAAATATAGACTTGGGTGTGCTATCTGGTGTTTTTTTGTTAATATGAGAACAAACACTTCTGTAAATTGCAAAAGAAAAATATCAAATATTGTAGAAAATATTTAAAATGTTGCTGTGTATTTGAGCCTTTGTACATCCATCGTTTGTACCACACAATTATTTTTCAATCAACTTGCAATTACAACTTCCGATAGCTCTACCAAACAGTACACAAAGTTACTGACATGGAACTTGAACATTAAAAGAAAAAAAATAATACAGCAATTGGAAAATGATTAAAACTGACCCTTTGATGGAATACATGCTAGTGGTCTACACCTGGAATTGAGTCTTAAATGGAGTATGTTGTCTTGCAAAAAAATACTACATTTTCTAGTCTCAGTCAAGAAGGCCAACATTACCACTTGATTAATCTAAAAAGAATAAAAACAATTAAACGTTACCTGGGATTTTTACATCTTTTTTTATTGATCCCACTTCAGATTCTTCCCTTCTTAGAGAACACTAGCTCAGGATTTCAGGCTCCTGAATTTACTTATCTATAAAGTGCCACACATATATGGCATGATTAGTGCTGTATGGAGTACTCCAGCCTCACAATCCCTTTAATTAAGTGTGCACAGAGGCAGGCTGCATCAGGCCACTTCATGCAGCTTGTAAAATGAATTGCATTGTGCAACACAGCTGATGTGGCATCCCATTAGCAGTCTCTTGTCTTAATGCCCCCTGGGACTTCAATTCCCACAGTTCATTTGTAAAATGTCTTTTTTTTAATTACAGTCAGGTATAAAGGGGGTTAAACAGAAATATGACAGACCACCTACTCTCCATTTTAAGACTCACAAAGATTAGCACATACAGATATTTATAAAAACAAAACATGCATACTGCATATAAAGTACTGTTAAATTAACTAGAGATACTAGTTCATTAGAACTTGTGATGAATTCACTTGTGTGGTTAGCTAGTGTGTGAAACAAACCTTTAAATGAAAATGAAAAAAAGGTAAGCAAATAGTAATATACCAAATCTTGAATGTTGAGCCCCTCGACATACTGGTACATCAACATCATACTAACAAAAACCAGCAGAAAAAGGTATTACTCAATAATGTTGAGTAATGTATTCAGGATGTGCAGCATAAACATTGCACCTCTAGCCACTGTCTAACCTTGACATTGAACAGCAGACAGGTATGCATCAGAAGTGGATGGAAGCGTAAAAGAATGTAACAGCATAACGTAAAATATGATGCTTACAACATGTTTCTGTTTAGGCCAGTGAAAAGTGCATTATGACCAGCTATTGTATTTAGAGATGGCGACATTGAATGAAATGATATATGGAGTGGTACCATGCTTTAAGAAGATTAGCACTCTTGCAAGCCCATGGTGTCTGTCTGGAATTTATTTGATTTAATTTACATGGATAGAAAATGGCCTTGGTCATAAAATACAACTATTTTTGAATCAATCAGAATACAAAATGCTTAATTTAAAGCTAATGCTTGTTTTAGTCTTCTTTGAGTTAATTGACTTAATCTGTGGTGGGTGTTCAGCTCAATGCACACTACGAGTGTACACTGAAATGGGAACAGTAAACACCCTGGGACAACTGAAGCTCTGAAAGTTAGGCCTTGGATATTTTCTTCTTTTGATGTTTTTTTGTTTTTTTTAAATGCAAGGTTAATATAATACATCCCACAAAATTATAGTGTCAAAAACAGAAAGCAAGAAACATACCTGCCTTCACAGTTTTACAAAAGGTAGTGATTAAACAAAAAATTAAACATACTTTCCTTTAGCACCCCCTATACTGTGATCATTAAAAAGTTGTTTAGAAGGATGCTTTACTCCGTGCAAATCAAGAAACTACCCTTGAAAATACATTTCAAAATAGGTATTAGCTTGTCTTACAATAGTCACAGTGTAAAACAAAACAAAACAAAAAAAGAAATGTCAAGACAGTCCTTATACAGTATTGTACTAAAGCAAATGGTCCATATACAGCAGATGGCTGCAAAATTAGTCATGTTTAGTATTTATAGTTTGTGGTACATAATTGTAAATAAGCTTAATAATATCCAGTATCAACCAAAACATGTAAGGTTTATGCACATATTGGAATAAACCCCTTAAACCGTTGAAAATGTTGAGAAACTAAAAGGCTTTCCTAAATATTAATGAGCTGGTTTGGTTTGTCTGGTTAATCACTCTAATTCATTATTTACCTGTGCAACAGTTATGTGAAACACATCATTAGCTGGTGTAAATGATGCTCAAGGTTCCATCTGAACAACTTCAGGATTCTAAACAAAAGCTGTAATGACAACATTATTATTCCTCAGCCTGAGCTGCAGTCAGATTGTCTTTCATGAAAAGAAGATTGCCTTTGTTGGCAAAACATGCCCCACAAAGGAGCCTAAGATTAAAACTAATTCAGTAAGAGCAGCTATTTGATATCTTGTTATTGAGCAGCTAAAAAGTACTTGGAAAACATTCAGAGGCATTTCCATTATAAGGCAGGAGATTACAAATCTCATGATCTCTATTTACAGTATTCCTTTCTACTAATGGCATGAATAACTATGAATCTACTTCAATATTTTCTATGACTGTATGTAAATGTCATGAATAATTCACAGAAAAGCAATATCTAATTGTTATACTTGTATACAAAATATATACCTTTTACAGCTCCATTTTAAATGGCAAAAGGGGAAAAGATGTGAAAAACGAATGGAAATATTTAACTCCCTCACATTTGGTACCTTTTCAAAACTAGCATCTACAAGAGTGGAAACATTTTTGTTCAAGTTATTCTCCTAATATTGCCTTATTATTTCTAAACCATACAAACATTTTTGCTCACATTACAGGCAGTGTAAATGTATAGCACTTTGTATCTTAGTATATTCATAGTTCTTAATGTTCAGTCTTCCTTCACCCCTCAACCCCTACATGTAAATGCTGGCCACATTGCATTTGCAAGATCTCAATCTGACTTCCAAGAAATACCAGCCCTTCAACAATGTGGTGTAAGATTATATGAAGTGTTCTGCAATCAGGCAAGGTCACATTTTAGGAAGCACATTTTAATATTGTGTTAACTGTACCTTGTAAAACTTTCTGGTTTAGACACAGAGACATTTTCATTCCAGTGAATTATGAGGGTACTGTATTATTTACAAGCGTGAATTCCTTGTGGGGGATTGGGATGAGTACATTTTTTTTTTAAGACTTACAGTACCAGCACATTTTAAAGCATTTACAAATAATTATAGCCAGCAAGATGACTACTTTTAGTATTAAAAGTATCTATTCATACACATCAGTCTGCGCAAAGATGTCTCTTCAGATTCTTAACATCTTTCTGTTTTATTCTTTGATTGTGCTTTTGTGGCCTAAGATCACTCACTTTAGTTTCAGATACTGTGTGAGCTGGCCTGGCTGTTGTATTTAAAAATGTGTCAATGTGTTCTTATATTATGTGCCAACTATGAAAAAACAGCTGTGTTTGTACATGGAAGGGTGCTGGGGAGAGAAATGTGATAATCTCACACTTTAGATTGGAGAGAGAGTCCGTCTCTGGTGGGGAGTCAGTTCTGGGTGCCAAACGTCCACAATGAAGATCAGTCTGTAGCCGTCAGCATCTTGCCAAACTTCATGTTCAAAGGAATCGTTGAAGATGAGAACTTTCCCTTCTTCCCAGGATCTGTAGAGTGGTTAAAAAATGAAATGCTGAACATTAAATAAACAAACAAATACATCTGTGAGATCTATGTATTAACAGTAGAAGGCCTTAGAGCACTGATGAAGGCAATAGCCTCAATGTTTGACTCATTGACAATTCTAGTCTTACCTCAGATTTTGATTGAGCGTTTGAAGCTGTGGTTGAATAACTAAGCACATACACCTGCCTGTAATTAAGGGTGTTCAAATGGACAGCATGTTGTCAATACTGTTTTGCAACACAGATTTTTTCTAATGTGGGCAGACAACAAAAAACAGCAGAGTAGACTTGATATGTCAAATGCTCCACCTGCTGATTATTTGCTCGACTACATGTTCAGTCGCATTTGTAGTTTGGAAATTGTATAATTTATAAGTATTGACTGCTACAACACTATGCTTATCGTTCAAATTCTGATAAATACCTGCCCACAAACAGCCTCTTACCTGGTGTCATTGGCACATTTTATCTGACAGCCTTCATTGGGAATGACCAGGCCCAAGTGCATTCTCAGATGGCAGATAGTGGGCCCAGTATGCGGCCAAATGTGAGTCCCAGGCTGCATAACAGAGTACTTATCTACATTGAAAAGCAGACATTCTTTAGATTAGGGAATGAACTGTTAGGGTTATTGAAAGTTCTATTATAACAAATAATTAATAAATGTAATGTAATAACCAGTTTACAGTAAATTACAAATAATAGGACAAAAAATTAAACCACCTCACATAATTACTTTGTTTTAAAGCTGTGTGATGTAAAGTCAATGATGTGCTATAAAACAGCCCTGTCGGCCCTTAAGGGGTTATAGCAAATTAAACAATATAATAAATCAAACATGTTTTTTATGAAACTCTGTGCTTTTTTAAAGCCTGCACACCTTTGGAGGGCATAACAGGTAAAACTTTGGAATTATTTCATTACCTGTATCCCCTTTATAAAGATTTCTGCCAGAAAAGAAAAAAACAGCAGCTCTCAGCGGGTGGTACCTTTTTAATGTTTCGCATCATTAATTACTTAGAAAACCAGAACTGCTTGGACAGACACATTAGAATACAGGAACACGTTGTGACTAATTAACTTCTAGCCTTACCAAAGATGAGCAATTACAAACTGGTATCTTTTAGTATTCTTTATTTAATATACTTTTTTCATTGCAAGCCTCCTCCCAGGCAGCATAAGCTATGCAATTTACAAAACGGTGTATCTTTATTGTTAATGTTCTGGAGAAGCCTGCTCCCTCTCTAGCAAGGTGTTATTTTCTCGGACTGCTGGCGAGGGCTGTGTGCCAGAGATAACAGATCTGAATGATCACAACTCATTGCTGTTTCTCAGGGGTGATTACTGAGGATAAGGCAATGCACCAAGCACCTGTCCTCTCTTGCAGCTGGTAGCCTCAGAAAATCTCTCCAGCAAAGCACAAGTCTTCGGGGCTCCTCGGCAGGAATTCTCAGTCTTTTTGCCTGAGGGGCAAACAAAATAGCTGAAGTGAGAAGCTTCAGGAAAGAGGGGGAAAAAATGCATGGATTCATAATGTTGGTATATATCACAAACCGTAGGTGTACAGATTTTTAAAAAAAAATAGTAAAAAATATCTGATGCTGAACAAAGAGTGTATGGATTAGTGTGCCCATAAGCTCCCTCCATCCTGTCCCTGATGATTTTGGATCTGCTAGAGTAGGGTTTTGAGAGGCTTAAACAAATCTTCTAGGCTCCACTTCCCATGAATCAATCAAATGGACACCCAGGCAACAAGCTCAGCAACAGACTGTTACTGTTACATCAAAAGCACTCACTTGGGTGCTCATTTTAAATTCAAACTGAACACAAGCAATCCAAATCTAAATATGATGATTTTTTTTAATACGGATAAAAAGAAGAGACTTTGACTTTATTGTTAATGAAAAAAAAAGTTATGTTCATTTTAAAAAAGTTTTAAAAAAAATACAAAGAGAAATTAAATAAAAACTAATTTTAAACGGTGTATCTTATTTGTAAAGATTTCAATTTTTGAAGTGTATTCTCTTGTGGCTTACACTTTAGTCCTAACTGGTCAATTGAGAATGTAGTCCTTCGTTCTTTACGGAGTACTATTCGGATCATCCCCTGCTCTGTACTATCAGTACTATTTGCAAAAAAAACAGGGAACAAAGTTTGGGATCAGCTGATCACCCACTTAAGGTAAAACTGGTCATTTCTACTTTGTGTATGGAAAATGGAAACAAGTGAGGTGGGGACAAGGGAGTAACAGGAGTGCTGCATTCTTGTACTGCGTGTTTCAACTATAATTTCAAGGAATTTGCCTACATTTTCTTCATTCTACATTTGTGTATCATTGTAATACTGTCTTATACTTTTAAAGTACGTTTTCACGTTTAAAACATTTTAAAAGATGATGTTACCCTTTCAGCACTGAAGCGAATGAGATATAGGTGTCAATTCATTTCTATAAAATTCAATGTGAAACTTCAGTACCTGAAGTTGAAAAGAATACTGGTAGTTAGCAGAAATTAGAGAAACTGTCCTAATTATCATCCAAATAGTTGTCTAATGTTATAAATATGTTAAAGTTTAGTACAAGTCAATGAAATCCAGCAGACAGGCATTTTGCTAAATAATTTAATTAAGTGTAACCTTTTAAATCATGTAACGTGTTTTTTTTTGTTTGTTTGTTTGTTTTTTTTTTGTTTTTTGTTTTTTTTTTTTTTTTTTTTTTTTTAAGTATAAGCAATTACAATCCTATCCAGTTTTAAATAACTTCAGCATAACAGAGGCAAAAGTGTTAAAGGGACTAGGAGCTCTTAAAATAAACAATTCCCCTGGGCCGGATGAGATCCTCCCAATAGCACTCAAAAGAAATGAAAGAAGTTATTTACAAACCGCTAACCAAGATCATGCAACAGTCTCTTGACAAAGGGGTTGTACCGAAAGACTGGAGAATTGCAAACGTAATACCAATCCACAAAAAGGGAGACAAAACTGAACCAGGTAACTACAGACCAATAAGCCTGACTTCTATTATATGTAAACTTATGGAAACTATAATAAGATCCAAAATGGAAAATTACCTATATAGTAACAGTATCCTGGGAGACAGTCAGCATGGTTTTAGGAAAGGGAGATTGTGTCTAACTAACCTGCTTCATTTTTTTGAGGATGCAACATCGACAATGGATAATTGCAAAGCATATGACATGGTTTATTTAGATTTCCAGAAAGCTTTTGACAAAGTCCAGCATAAAAGATTAATTCTCAAACTGAACGCAGTAGGGATTCAAGGAAATGCATGCACATGGATTAGGGAGTGGTTAACATGTAGAAAACAGAAAGTCATTCTGACTTGGGTCATTCTGTGTCACAGTAATCAGTGACTCCGATTTTTTTTCCAAATTAAATATATGGTTAGAAAAAAATGTATTACGGCACAGATGCCAAATATTAAAAGAATACTAAAGAAAAGGGGTCTGCTTGCCAAAATCAACAAAACTTATGGACCATTGTAGCAGCCTACTGTTCTGAAACCAAATTAAAATTCTGGGACTCTTATGCACTGATCACTGGTCCATCTGTCTCTGAATGTCTCTGAATTTCCACTGAAGCATCTTTTATAAGAGACTAGCCTCTTATAAACAGAAAATCTAAGTAAAAAATTAGTGTTGCTTGCATGCATGCTCAGAAAGCAAGTCCTATTAGAAGCGATACCTTGTTGCCACAGCGTGAATTGACCCCACTCCCCTTTCTCTATCACGTTTTCATCCTCTGGTATAAAGAGTGCTCTTTCAGTGCCCATCTCACCCAGGGCTTCATCTTGAATCATCTTCCAGTTTCTATCCAGAGTCTGTAAAAGGAGGGAATGAGTTATACTTCCAGGCTAGCTCCAATAGATAACACCCTACTCTAAATACACTATACACAGTCAAATCAGCTTACAGTATAATGTCTAAAACCAAGTATGCATGGATAACTGATATGTGGATATGCACATACCATAGATTATATATCTATAAATGCATATCTGACTTTGAAAAAAAAAATGTATCAATTAATTTGTTATTCATAATCTGTTAATTTACATTTGTACATTAAATTGAATATTTTACTGGAAATTTTGAATTAGAAACTAAACTAAAACTATTAATATAGACAGGTGGTAACACAGGATGGATTGTATTAAGTTGGTAAAAAAAAAGTAACCGTTTGAAGTGCTCTCTGAATTTTCATGACTTTTAATCTGCTTCTTTTAAAAGAAAGATTTAAGAAAGCCATAGAAAAGTCTAATATTTGACTGTTGAATAAAATCCACTTTGAAAATTGCCATCTGTCTTGTGTCATGTGGTGTTCTGTGATGTAGTTGCAGCCAAGTTCAGTTTCTAATATTTAAAAGAAAAGTTTATTTTTAATTATAAATTCATTTTTGCATAGTGATTTTGCAGTCAGTGCTCCATGAAGCCTGGCACTTTCTTAGAATTCCAGAAAAAACATCCTTCAAAATATGTAACAAAAAAGATTTTAAATATATATGTTTAATTTGACATGCATTTTTTTAAAATCAGTTTATTGACCAAAGACTAATAAAACTTTTGAATGATATTGCTACTGTTAAAAAGTGAATTTCTGTGAGAAATGTGAATGTCATGCAGACAAGAATGTAATAAATGATTACAGTTTGATGATTAATATTATTTTGTATGTTCTTGTATGGATATATCCCAGAGTTGTCAAATGTAATAAATATTACATAACTTACATTTGCCAGTTTTTTTTTTTTTTAACATCTGTATGTTTCCATACAATATTATGTTTTATCCACAAAATAAGAGATAACTGGAAAAGCCAGTATTGCTAAACTAAACGTCAATGTGGTATCTCTTTATTTTTAAATGTAGTGCATCATCAGGAAAATGCAGTGAATTGAATTGAAGCAAATGTGTTACTTCTCTGATAGTATTGTTGATTCAGTGGGACAGATCTATTAATGTGTTTACACACAATTTGCACCATATTTTAAGAAAGGGAAATCAAACTGTTAAAGAGTAACTGCAAATGCCACTGTTCGTTATTTGATTTATTTATTTTCTAAAAAAAACCCATAAAAACACATGAACATGACAACTAAAAATTGGAGCACCACTTGCAATGACATCCAAGAACATAAAAAAATTGAAATGTAAAAAAACTAAATGAAGCTACTCTAATATTAGCTTTCATCCTATCTCTGTTTCATCACGAATGTACTGCATTCTGGGACTCCAGTTTAAATTACATATTTCTGAGTATACAAGCGCTGCGATTCATCCTAGAATTATTGTAAAATGCCACTCCAACACCAGCTGTAACTACTTATATCTAAATAATTGATTATACCAGCTAAGTAACCCAGGGAATACAGGCAAAAAAATGAAAAAGCACTGCAGAAGGAAAGCATAGCAATGAGAAAAGGCAAGAGATTACCAGTTTCTAATCATAATAAAACCCTGATTATCAGGCATTATCCTGGTAGTTAACCTTGTCTGTGTGGTAGCTTTCCCGACATAATCCACCACCAGATGTTAAGGCCCTCTAAACATCGTATTTTGTCATATACTTGTACTTGCTAGAACCGAAGTGATTGCATTTTATCTTGCTCTTAATTGTATTAATACTTGTACTGATTCTTGAAATGTATTTTTGTCTACGACTGTAAGTCGCCCTTTATAAGGGTGTCTGCTAAGAAATAAAATAATAATAATAATAATAATAATAATAATAATAATAATAATAATAATAAACAGAGTTATTTTGCTTGATTCAATCATCAGTTATTGCTGACCTCACAAGCTTGCCTTGTACAATCACCCAGCCCCGGCATTTTCTGCCATCCCAAAGAGGATGGTCCACTGAGCCTGCTTGTCAACACAACTTCATAAACAGTGTTGTCATTTTCGTTGATTTAATGCCTTATCACTATGTAGGGCTCTCACGTCTTAGGACATTTCAGATACCAGTGCCTAATAGTGACTCACATTGGAAGTGCTATGACTGACGCAGTTACAAGTTCACCCACAGCCTCTGTCTGATCATTTCTACTGCTGTCTCTGCAGCTTTCTCGTGTGAGGACAAGCTTTATTAGTTCAGAGGGAAAGGTCAAGTTTATCAGATTACCGGTAATATAATGATACCCATAATCAAATATAACTATGGCACATTTTTCACATCAATTAAGTCACCAATTACACATCAGTTTGAGACAGTCCATGTACAAATTATTCATTATGGGGCTAATTAAGTAAACTGGTATTATGTAAATGAAAGAATTATAAAATGTACGTACCAGATTGAAGCGTGTATCTGTATCATCTGGCATTAAAGTCACATGAGGGTAATATTACAGTCATATTAGGTTAGGAGGTCAAGTTCAAGTTAATTTTCCTGATATGTGGTATTTATGCACAGGAATTATGAAGACTATCTGAATTTTAGTCTCTCAGATATGGTTGGCAGTTAAAAACAAATAAGGCGACAAACTGTTTCCTAATCAAACGTTACCTAAAGTAACATGGAACACAGTATTTGTAGATGAAGGACACTAGATGTGGTAATTGAACCTGAAACGATATAAAAATGAGACACTGTGGAACCGGATGCACTTTTTTCTTTCAATTTCACATCTTCCAGCTGATGTCTGGCAGCATACCTTTACAAGATCTGTATACCCAGTTTCCTTAGCTGTCCACCACGCCTGGGCCTTAAGCCTGACCACTTTGTAAAGGGATCGCTGCCACACCGATGCAAAATGCCATCTTTGGTGTCCAATCTCATACCATTTGTAGGCCTAAAAAATATTTATTAGCCATTTCTTGGTAGAATATTCTTATTCATAACTATTTTAACAGCAGCCATGATTTTCTGTCTCAAGCAATAAGCAAGTTTAACTTTGCAATAGTGATACCTTGCCTCTTTACTTTGAAGGGCTGACACAAGTCTAATTTAACAGATATTCCGTGCAGGAAAATACACAAACATAACTAGAATATTTTAACCTGCCAAACAGCGATATCTTATGAGTCGTTGCGAACAAATAAAAAACCTACACAAATATCCCTTCAAATGATGGGTTTGTGCAGTGTAATCAGAATCTTGACTGATATGGAGCTTGAGTCAGTCAACCAAGAGAAAAGGAGACGGGAACAAGAGGTCATTTTGATTTTGTATTTAAACTGCTGATGTCAGCCACTAACACTATTGAACTGAAAAATCAAAGTGACTTCGTGTAGCTACTATCTGCTAAATGTGCCTGTTTACCACAGATTGATCAGTACAGCACCCTGACTGCCACAGTGAACCGATAATCCAATAAAACTTGTTATTCATACACTACTTTTTTTTTTTGTTTATCTAGAGAAGTGATTAAACTTGGTTATGACATTCTTTAGTTATTCAGAGTATCAGGTTCTGGAGGTAGTTTGTATGCCAAACTTAATGAGTGTGCATTTTTATACATGCTTAATTTTTCATGTTACTGAGAATTGTTATTACATGCATAATGGGCACTGACATACTTTGAACTTTGAGTTTGTTGTAACTCATTCTAGATAATTCAGTTTCCTAAAAAAAAAAAAAAAAAAAAAGAAAAACATACCTCTACTTATAATTATGTTATATATTATTATATACAAGTAGTACTGCATGCTGCCTGATCTGGAAAAACAAAGAAACCTAAAAAAATGTTTATGATAACCTCATTGTTAACCATTATTTTCTTGTGACCTTAAAACAACTACAGTATTTGCAGAATGTTTTGTAACAAAATATATAACATGAAAGTTTGCCAATTGGCATTTATCGCTGAAATTAAAAAGCATCGCTGGTGAAACATGATTTGTGGGCTCTGGGCAGTCAAATGTATTAGAGCACACAGTTAAGACAATTGAAAATCGGTGTACAGGAATGGTCAAATTTGTGTTCAACAGAATTTTAAGATGTGCATTGTGCTGCTTACGTCTTTATCTCCAACTCTTTGCAGAGCGTCTCCCAAGTGAAAATCGAAGCGTCCCTCATCAGTGCCAGGATCTCCAGATTCTAGTCTGTCCTGTAAAACATAAATCACACTTGGGTATATCCAAACCCCACAAAATTGATTTTTGATGTTGTATCATGCTTTGCAGTTGCTTGTAGTTCAGTAACCCCTTCATCAAGCAAATTACAATTGTTCCAACACGTTCAATTAGTTTTCTATATAAATTAGGAACAGGTAGGTCTAGGGCTTTGGCGCCACCTATCTCCCAATCAGATTCAATATAAAATGAGTTCAAAACTGTTGTGTAATCAACTATCAAATTAAAATACAGATTTAAGATTACATAGAGTTACTCCCACCTCACAGATGAAATACATAGTTAGCTGGGAGGACATGTAATCATAGAAAACATGGACTAAATACATGCCTGCAGCCTTTCAGGTTAAATGATCACCTGTTGCAACAGTCAAGAGACTTGCAGTACTACTTTTTTCTAAAAATCAACAAAATGTACATTGTGAAATCAAACAGAATACTGTACTTGCTTCCTCAAATGTCTCATTTTACAACTGAGAACACATCTGTACTTTAGCAGCATTACTCATTTGGAGAAAAAAAAAGTATTTTAGAGTAAAACACCTTTGAAATGCACCCCTTATGATAGCATATTAACACTGCATTTCCTAAACATTCTGACATGCAATACGCGAGAACAGAAGTCACTAATTTACATAACACCACATGCCATTTCTCTTGAGATCCAAGCAAACATAAATGGAGAAATGAGGTGTTATGTATTGTGATGTCACAAGACCATCATGAAGTGCTCACCTTCAGGTAGGGGATGCTCTCCGTAATCATATCTTCTGATTTAAGGATGAAACTGTAGTGGACTTTGGCAAATCCATCATCAGGTGCAACTGATAGGACCTGGAAAAAACATGTGAAAATAAAAATATGAATGGGAAATAAAACTTGAATCCATGTGAACTGCATATTACTTGACCCACTGTCTCACCTAACCCCTATAGAGTGTATGTATGGACTTTGTTTACCAGTACCATTCTATTTGTTCTGTATTATTTGACTTACATTTGGTTTGCTGTGTAGCAGTGATTGTATGTTTTAAAATGTAATTCTGTGACGTGAGAATAATGTTGTTCTATGACAGTAGTATGGCTTTGGGTGTAACATGCTCATGTAAAGGATGCTGCAATGTTATTGATGCATAATATATTTAATTGCAGAAATGCACATAAATTTTGCTAAAATTAGTTTTCCTAAAGGAGGGAAGAGTCATAGGAGTTTATTAATCAATTCTAAAACGCACAAACTCACCTCCTCATAAACTCTCCTGGCACTCTTGTTGTTTCCAAGGAGCACGTATCCCACACTGAGGTCATTTTTGAGTGATATGCCATCTGGGAAAAGCTGCACTAGTTTCTCAAGGGTTACCAGAGCACTTCGCAGGCGACCTATTTGCAAAAAAAAATAAAGAAGAAGAAGAAGAAGGAAAGATCTTACAGCTTCTTAGTTTTATCCGAGTCGTAAAACATGCAGAGTTAATCACTCATTGTATTTCCCATAAAAATGATGCTATATCATAACTATAATCTAAGCCTATTTTAGAATAAAATTGATGCTTCATTGAAATTATTTCAATTTATGAAGAAAAAAAATGTTTAGGATAGATTGCAATAATGCATACCACACATCAATGAGTCAAGTATTTACCTGTGCTTTCCCACATCTGGCTCTGGGACTCTCTGGATATTTGCTGACAAGATCTTTGAATGCCCTCACTGCATCTTCCACCTTTCCCTAGCAAAGAAATGTAGGAATCATCAGACTTGTGTAGAACAACAGGTTCTCACCGTTCCAGAATCTGTTACAACTGAAAAGCACCAATAAAACACAGTATATAATGATGTTTACTAAAAACCAAAAATAACTATGCACGAAAGTATTGCCTGTTATCATCTAGCAATCATTTATCAGGTGCATCCAGGTGTATTATAAAAAATAAAAAAAAATCGTATAGCATTTCCTGCATTACTCAAACTCCAGACACATGCAAATATTACATTTACTGCAACACTGGAAGAAAGCAAAGCCTAACTGTAAGAGAATGCAGGCCATACCTTCTTGCGCAGCTTTTCCGCTGTGTCTATTTCTTCTTTGATGGTTTTATCAAATTTATTCAGCAGTTTGGGTTTCTTCTTCTTGGCTGTTTATATATATATATATATATATATATATATATATATAGAAGGTTACACAGGGTTCAATCAATTTGGTTTTTACCACCCATCCAGTTATTCTCATTAAAACATGTTAGAAATGCATCTGGCTTTTCAAGGGTTTAGGCAAGGAGGTCAAGAGGGAATGTTATCGCCAATGGTGAGTCATTGTTGCCAGGCTCATTTCAATGGGTTCAAGGACAATATCTATTATATAGTTTGGATTTGTTACATACAAAATGTACGTTATTTATCAGGCTACTGCATGGTGTAAATTATTTTGGACATACTGTATACTGCACTCTCACAGAAACCCTGTTTATATATTGGTTAATCAAATGACTAAAAATGTTAAGGTGAAACAGAAGTCAGCCTTTGTATTAATTGTGAAGCAGCTCCTCTTCTGATTTGGTGTGAGAACACACTGCATTCTGCACCCAAAATCAACATGCATCATAAAAGAGATGCATCACAGAATTCTATGAGGGGATGCCTGACTCAAAATTTACTTTACTCAAGAAATTCAATGGGCTTCAATAGTGTGTCAAAGTGCAAATTAATGTGCTATAATAATGTATATTCCTTGACAGATGATCAAGAAATGCCTTGACAAATTTTTTTTATTTGAATCTGGTCCCTGCTGTCAAACACCTTGGAGAGGGAATGATTACTGCAAGGCTGCCATAGCATTTACTTAGTAAAAATTACATATTGCTGCAAAACAAAGACAAGGCACACCAGACAGCTTCACATTTTGATACAGTCGAATGCTAAGCAATTTTTCACTGATAGTGATGTTTCCACATCCTCAAAGCTTCACTTCTGCACACTAACCAGTGCCTAAACATATGCTGAGAGGTCCAGCTTAGGACTATTGCAGTGTAGAGAAGCGTGCAGACCAGTAACCTAAGCTTGTCTATCTCAAGGTTTTCCTTTTGTAAAGTTAAACAACACTTTAGAGCCCTGTCCTGTGGAAATGGCATTTCCTGAAATGCAGCCAGGGTCAGGAACAGTGAAGCCTATAATAAAATGTAACTAAGGGCCATTCATTTACACATATACGATCTTTAAACATTTACTTTGGAAATTAACCATGAGTACCCTCATGGGTAACAGCATATACAGAACAGCAGTAAAACCACAAACTGGATGTGGTTATAGGATGAGTAAATCTTGCCAGTGGTTATTATTTATAGAATGACTGACTGGATATTTATAAAAGCAATACAGTTCTCTAAGCTTGCATGCCCAAAGGTGCGGGAGTGAATTTACTTATTTGTTTACATTTAAATTCTTATTTGGGGAAATTGATCAAGGGCTGTATGAGCATATCAGAACTATAAAGTATTAGTGACAATAGTTCCATGCTTTTTTTAGAGTTATTTATCACTCAATAAAAAGCACATTAAAATCATGGATTTTTAAAAATGGTCTTAATTAAACTATTCTGAAATAAGGAATATATCTATCTAATGCAAAGCAAAGGGGGCTTAATGTTTTTAAATCTCATTTATCAATAAGAGACCAGCACATCACAAAAACTATGTTGGGGGGTTTGGTAAACAGAGACTGGCCACCTTACGGCCCTCAATACCACAGACAAAAAATGTCTTTCTTTCTGATCTCAAGTATTCAATAAGAGGCTGACATCCTGCATTGTCAGCAAACAATAAAAACCTCCATCAGCCAAGATGATAGATAAATGGCAATCTCTCCTCACACAGGCTCACAAGGCTGACAGGTTTACCAGCATGGTGTCCCTGGGCCTCACTCCTCTTTCCACATATTAAAAGCAGCTGTTCTCTCCCGGTAGGATTATTTGAATAAATTATAAATCCCTCTCCCTGCAGTGCAGCAAAACCTTAGCAGACCCCATATGCTAAATCAGGAATCACAGTGAGCTATAGCTGGAAATCAAGGTTCTAGCTTATAAATATGTCGTCATTCCAGAGAGTTGTTGAGAGTAGCTTTTTACAGATTGATTTTTGGTGTGAAAATAATAGTAAATGTGTGTATGTGTGGAGGGCATGTGGGGGCAGGTGTTCCTTGTTGATATTAGTAACAACAGAATAATAAATTCAAATAAATTCAAGTAAATTACAAGTAATTCCCAGCAATGTGTAGTGAATTTGTATTTCTATTATTAAGTAAAAAAAAATAAAAACACTTTGGATGATCTGGCCTACGTTGCGTAGATTTATAGCAAGCAACCAGAACTGAAAAGCAGCTCTGAAATTAATTCACCTTAACACATACATATAAAACATTTAAAAAAATGTCACATTATTATCATAACCCTGGTTCCCTAAAATAGAAATGTAACCATTACTTTATGTGTGTTTACCTCCTAAAGACCCCGAAACCTGAATATTACCAAAGCTGCTTGGCCGAGCCTGTGACGCAGTCATGCCCGCCCCCGAGGGTACAAAAGGACTGTACGCACAGACCTCATCGTCATTTTTCTTTTAAGCCTGCTGCAATCATGGACGCAGTGACCTTGAAGGTTAATGGTTACATTTCTGTTTCAGGGAACCAGGGTTATGATAATAACCCAACGTTCCCTTTCAAGTATGAATTGTAACCATTACCGTATGGGTGAGTACACCCAAGCCATCGCAAGGGCAAGACTGCCGAACGACCAGAATGCCACAAGGCTAAGCCGAGGCTGCCTTGTCCGTTACTATGAGGAAACCCAGTAACAAGTAGTCAGGGCTACAAAATTGAGGGAGAAACTCACCTCTATACCTGTGTTGTAAGGGTCGAGTAAGAAGCCGGCCTTAACACTCTAGTTCCAAAGCCAGGGTTTTGAAGATCCACGACCTTCAGTTTGTAGAACCCAGTAAAGGTATGGGGAGTAGCCCACACCATTGCATTGCAAATGTCTGTGACAGATGCGCCCTGGAATAAAGCCCACTAAGTTGCCATGCCCCTGGTGGAATGGGCAGTGTGCTTTTCTGGAGGGGGCAAGTTGGCCAGCTCATAGGCAGTCCTGATTGTCTGCTATCCATTTGGACAGCTGCTGCTTGACCAATGGACTTAGCCCCATAGCAGACAAAAAATTGTTTGGACTGCCTCCAGCTTTTCATCTTGTCAACATAGTATGCCAGGGCCCACACTGGGCAGAGCGTATGGTGATGCCACTCTCTGTCAGACTGGAAAGGAGGCGGATGGAAAGCCTCCAATTCCACAGACTGATTGACAAAAAATGCCAAGATAGTCTTTGGCAAAAAAGCAGGATTGGTACAGAGCATAACCTTTGTCCTGGCTTCTGCAAAAATTAAGCAGGCTTTCGCAATTTAGAATGCATTCATCTCACTCACCCGATTTATGGAGGTGATTGCAAGCACGAAAGCCGCTTTGAGCGATACAAATTTCAGCTGAGCTGAATGCAAGGGCTCAAATAGAGGCTCCATGAATGCATCAAGCACCACGTTAAACCTCCAGCGAGGAACAATATCCTTCTTAGGTGGCTGAAGCTGCCGAGCTCCTTTCAAAATCTGTGAGTGAGCTACTGGGGAGATAGAGTCAATTTTTGACATGGCAAGCCAAAATGGCTGCCACATCAAAAAGGTCCTGCAAAAATTGCAGTATAACTGCCTTGGGACAGGTCATGGGGTCAAACCCCACTTGTACCTGTACTTGGAACACGTGGACGCTGCTCTGGCATTTTGCAAGGTGTTAATAACCCTATTGGAAAGACCCAGATGGCTGAAATGCAGCCATTCAGGGCCAGACCCAGAGCTGCAGGCACGATGGGTCGGGATGCCATAAGGTCCCCCGTGCCTGACTGAGCAGGTCGCGAACGAACGGGCAGTTTCCACGGCTGGCCGCTCAGGAGCTGCATCAGGGTTGAAAACCAGTCTCCTGGGCCAATAAGGGGCTGCTAAGAGCACCTTGGCACGGCCCTGCCTGATTTTCTCCAGACACAGCAGGAGCAGGGCAAGCAGTGGAAAGGCATATAACAGTTGCCTCGGCCACTGGTGTGCCAAGGCATTTACTGCCAGCAGGAGAACCAGAGGGGACAGTGGGTTGATTCCTGGGAGGCAAAGACATCTATCTCTGCTCTCCTGAACCTCTCCCAAATGAGGCTCACCACCTCGGGGTGAAGCCTCCACCCTCAGGCGCTGGGAACTCTCCTTGAGAGGAGGTCCGCTGCCCAGTTTGTCACCCCAGGCAGATGTACAGCCCGCAGCGAGAGGAGGTTCTTGTGTGGCCAGAGCAAAACCTTGTGGGCCACGCGATGTACGGACAGGCACATGTCTCCCTTGAACCTCAGCAAAACAATCTGCAAGGCCAGGTAAACTGACTGTAGCACCAAAACACTGACTTGGAGACTCTGCCAAGGGGAGTTCCACACACCTTGCGCTCCCCTGCCATTCCATGCAGTGCCCCAGCCCAAGCTGGATGCACCTGTGGTGACGACTACCCTTCTGGTGACACTGCCCAGCGCTACGCCGAGGCATAGATGGACAGGCTGTTTCCACCAAGAAAATGCTTTAGACAGTGACAAGACATGGTCAATAGGTGGTCATGGTTTAACACGGGCTGAAAACCCCTACTGTTCAACCAGGCTTGCAGAGACTGCATGAGCAGACCCAATGAAATGGTCTGGGAAGCTGCTGCCATCAAGCCCAGATGTCTCTGGAGCGTCACTACCGTGGGCGCTCTATTGAGCTGAAAGAGCTCTAAACAGGCGGCTATTCTGTGCAATCTGCCGTCCAACAGAGTGGAAAGCATGGACCCAGAGTCCAAGCACACTCCTAGATAGGAGGCTGTCTGAGAAGGCGTGAGCTCGCTCTTTGCATGATTCACCGTAAGGCCCAACAGTTGAAGGTGTCCGGTGACAAGTTCCGTGTGGCCTTCTGCCTGTGCTTAAGTCTGGGCACAAATGAGCCAGTCGTCCAGATAATTGAGCAGTCCGACGCCTTTGAGTCTCAATGGAGTCAGGATAGCTTCATGCACTTCGAGAAGGCATGGGGAGCTAGAGAGAGGGCAAACAGCTGTTGCACTGTCAACATTTTGAACCTCCTTCGGCTCAGATACAGGTTGACCTGTCCGAGGATTGGTCTGAGGCCGTCATCCCGCTTGGGCACAAGGAAATACCTGGAGTAGAACCTTGATCATGTGAATAGCCCGTTTTTGCAGCTGATGTTGGTGTCACAGTCACAGAGGTGGAAGGCTTATCATCAAAGATGGACTGCCTTGTCCCACCTTCTGTAGGCCAGGGCACTCGCAAGACTGCAGTGGCCCTCTTGATCAGCGGTAGAAGCTCTGCCAACAGGGAAAGCTTAACCGCAGGGGATGTGCTGTCTGACTCCACGTCCTCAGACAGGAAGGCCAACTTCTGTTCGCCCACCTCCTCAGAGGCGACGATGGATAGCACGTCATCCTATTGCCAATCTGCACTTGGGCCCCAAGGGGACAGGGGGGCCAAACGTTCACGCAGTAACTCTGCAAGCACCGATCCTTGGTGGGAAACAGCTGCCCAGAGCTTCTCCATCTGCTCTGAATCCACCATTCATTTGAAATGGTGACTCTTCTTCCTTGGGGGAGGAGAAGGAGAGGCAGAGGACGATGAGGAAGCTTGTGAAGATGTCTTCCTACGTGGGCTACTTTCTAGGTTGTGTCGTCCGGTCTCCCTTGGCACAGAGCCATGGGGTGAGGACGCAGCCACCTCTCTACCAGAGGGTGATAGGAAAGAGCGCTGTGCAGGTGTAAGGGATGCAGAGCGCTCTGTAGAGACGTGGGAGAGACGTTTCTCAAGCATGCGCTTGGAGAAAGATGCACAAAACAAAAATGTTTCGCAGGGATAAAACCCAGGCATGATGCAAGTAGCAATGCAGTGTACAGTAAACAATGTACAGGTGCTGCCTCAGTCTGTTTATAGACAGCAACCAGGCGGGTCAAGAACCGAACAAAACCTGCTTGGTACTGGATTGGGGATGTAAGCACCGGCCGGTAGCGGGTCAGTTTGGTGACTTTAGCACCGGGTCTGTACGGTATGGTACTGGGTCTGTTTGGTAACCTGTTTGGTACGGTACCAGGTCAGTAACGGAGCGGGTCGGTGACCTCGGTCAGTACTCACACGAGACTGCTTGTTATAGGTACCAACAGCCCTCGTAATGCTGATGCAAAAGCAGTCACCAAAACGGCAGCGAGATACTGTGGAATGAGACTGCAAGCAATCTCAACCGAACCATGTATCTCAGTCTAGCGCAGCGCTGCTGAGCCCAGCAGCTGTGCGCATATTTCTGTAAAAAAAAAAATAATAATAATTAATAAAAACCATAGAAAATACAACCAGAAAAATATTTAATCCACAGAAAACAGTTATAACACAATTATAGTTCAGAATAAACCTCTCGTAACTTAAAATGATCATTTTAATTTAACCGGAGCTAAGCAGCCTGTGAGGAGAACACAAGTCAGCAGATTTATGTTGCTTGATCCCTGGGAAGGAGCTGGCTTCACGTGGGGCGTGATGTGGGACGTAATAAACAACAGGCTGTAGTGCAAAATATACATGTAATTAATAAAAAAAATTAAAAAACTATTACAGTGTAAATGTAATAGTGCATAAATTATGTAAAACACAATAATTAGCGGAACTTATACAGTCATAAGCAACAAGTACTTATCTGATACCAGGCACCCCTGTCAGGTCAGTTCTTGAAAGGGAAAATGGCGTGGAGATCTGTGCGCGCAGTCCTTTTGTACCCATGGGGGCGGGCATGACTGCGTCAGCAGCTTTGGTATAGAATATTCAGGTTTCGGGTCTTTAGGAGGTAAACAACCATTAGGTAATGGTTACATTTCGTACTTGAAAGGGAACACAACATTTGAGTAACTGCATTAAGAACCACTCAGAATTATTGTGGATGCAATAAATTGTTAAGGGGAAAGTAGAAAGCTACTTACTCTAACATTTAGATTATATATTACTTACCGCACACACTACTGGTATATAAAAATACTTTATGTAAAAACGTACAAAAAAGGTACAGATTCAATTTGCAATGGTTAAAAGGACAATTAAGATTTTTTTTTTTTTTTTTAATTTTCTTGCCAGGATTTGCTGGTTTTGATGCGAGACAGAAGTGGGACTGTAACAGCCACAACTTGATGATCTCCTAAACCAATCAAAACCATCTAGAACTATATTTACCTCAAGAGGAGAAATAATCATTTATAACAACATTTGCATATTTCAGTAGAAAAAAACTCCACTTGGAATGGAATTGGTCATTTAATTACTATGGTACTGACTATACTTAAGTTCTATAGAACAAGGAACGTGGTGGCACTTTAGAGGAGGCAGAGAATGCACTGCCTACTTGAAATGTTTTAAATAAACACGCTTTTTAAAATATGTAATATGCAACAATAAATATATAGCCTTTATGCAGAGGAAGCCATCCCATCCAAATTCTCTACTCAATCACTACTGTACCTACTTTCGGAGGAGACAGACACGCTCCTGTCTCAGTTATCATTTGCATGCCTCCCATCCCCTTTTGCCTGTTTTTAGCCAATCACCGGACGTGTGCCCTCTCACAGTGATGACGTCAGTTGCTAATACCGACGAGAGTGAAAGGAAGTAGCGAATGCCTATAAATGGATTTGTTTAAATTGTAATACATTTTTTAAATCATAATTGAGTACTTTTTTCAGTTTGTTTGTTTATTTGAATTGAAATGTGCCTTGCTCCAAAATTAAAGTTTGGCTGAATTGCTTCTTTTTATTAAATAGATACGTTCCATATGTACAGAACGGTAATTATTTTGTCGGTCATTTATTTGTTTAGCAAATCAGGTCGATAGGATGTGTTTGATTTTTGTCTGCCTTTAAAACTTTCTTTAGGAAATATTTTATGCAAAGTATTATAAAGACTTGGTCTTGACATGGAAATGCTATATTAATGTTGTTTAAATTTTTAAACATACACTGGCAGTGTGCAACAGTTTATTAGAATAAACTATGATGTTCCAGTGTTTTCTTTTCTTTGCTGGCTAGTGAAGAATATGCGTTTAACAGCCGAATTGGGGTAAAACATTTAAGAATATATGAAAAGTGTTGTCAGTTAGAACACAATAAGATTCTACTGCTCCTGGGTGCTAAGGGGACCTCTGCCTCCCCCCCCCCCCATTTTCTTTTTGGCCACCAGCCAACATTGGCAAAAGGTGTGTCAATGTGAATGTTCACTCACTGCCTGTCCAGTATGTCTAAAGTTGGCCCTGCAAGGATGAGAAGGCAGACCATTCTCAATGTCCATTCAATCATTAACCTGTTTCTGACTGCGCAGTGTGATTTAATTTCTTATTGTGCACGGAGGGCTGACATTATCCAACTCATTTCACTTATGACCTAATCTGGATTTAAACCAAGGCCACCAGTTAAAAGCCTTCTGCACCCACCCACCCAGTCCTCTAACACTTTCTATTTAGCCTTGTTCAGTAAACCTACAGAACAATTAAAAAAAATAACCACAGTTTCAGCTTCATTCATCACAAATCTGAAATGGTGCCACCAGAAGATCTTTATTTCATGAGACGTCCTTATTTCTGAAAGGGTTACTTCAGAAGAGATACTGTAATTAAGAAAGGGAGCCGATGTTATGCAGGGATAATTTAGTTAATTGTAAGTCTGGGGCATTCAGTAATTCGTAAAAACAATAATAACTAATTACAAAGTGAATATAACTTGTTAATTAAACTCCTAAAAACCTAAATTAATACATCTTAATTACAGCTGTGTAACAAGAAATAGAGACTAATATATGAGTATTTCCAAACATATGTTTTACGGGACCCTTGTATTATAATACTACAGTGTAATCAAACTCAGTTTAAAAAATTGCATCAATGTGGCAAGTATAAATACAGTGAAACCCATCAAGGTTTTTAGTCCACAGCCCAGGCCATCTCCAGTTCTAAATTCTACTTGCTCATTGCTGAGTCGAGTTAAAGAACTTGGTGAAAAGAAGTCAGTCCTCAAATATTCAGCAGCTGAAACTGAAGCAAAAATATCCACCAGACATATATATATATATATATATTTAAACACACACATACACAAAGCTCCCTCTTGTGGGTGAAGTAGGGCATGACTCTTATACTGTTATGCATGAACAATAAAATAATGACAGTATGCCAGCCAAACAGAGACGATGAACTCACAATTCCCAAACTATATAGTTGATGTGATTTTCAGCATAGAAAAGGGGGGTTGGCAGCTGGCGGTGGGGGTATCAAAGTAAATGTAATTTCTTGTTTGCCTTACCTTCAGAAAGCACCAGTGAAGGTTTAGGCTGTAGATTTGGCTGTTGGAGTGTCCCGCACGCGTTTCTATTTTTTTGTTTTCATACGGAGTCAATGTTTGAACTGTATATGGTCCCTATTCATATACATGTTTTGCAGAAGTGTACTGCATTACAATGAGGTCAAGTAACCTGTCAAGTCATATTCAGAGACAGCAGCTGTAATAAAAAATAAAAAAGAATGTTTCTAGGTCCTAATCCTTTTAATTGGAAATGCAATTATAAACTATTGGACAGGATTACTTGTACATCTATATTTATCATACACTGCACACACTATATAATTAGTGTTGTATTTAATATCCATGGAATTGCATTTTTCAAAAAGCAGAATCTCTTTTGTTCAAGGAACATGAGTCTAAACATAAAAATTTTGCTTCCGTCTGATATAAAGTTTTTTTTTTTTTTTTCTTGAAAACACAAGCATTCTCATAGCTTAACTGCAGATCAATCTATGTTTAAATCATTTGTCGAACCTAGGCTGATTCATGACATGTGTTGCAATATTCTATGAACATGTGTACTGCATTGTACTTTCACACCTGCTATGGGCTCCTTGCAGAAACTGCGATCTTCTAGACTATGGAAGGAAGGTGGATAATCAGAAATGATGATTGCAGGTTTGAAGTTATAGGGTGACACGTCTGGCTAATTAGATAACAGATACAGGTGAGCTGGGATTTTTTACAAAGATTTCAGACCATCAGTCTATTCCAAAAGCGAGTTACCTTTGTCCTTTCTTTTCCTCTTTAATTTCCATTTGGTCTGCAAGATATAAGAATGCATAATTATTATTTAAGTTATACCTTCTGATGTTGTCAATATTCAAAAGGGCTTGTGCCTGTCTGGTGAAGTCTTCTGGGGTTCCGTACACAAAAACAAGTGCAAGGTTTGGTTCAGGAACAAAAGAATTGGGTTTTATTCAAAAACTTAAACAAAAGACTGGCTTGAGGGCCATAAAAGTACAAACTATAAATATTTGTAAATAGACATGCCACACAGGCTTCTCTCATATTTAAACTTACACCACACAGGCTTCCACTGCTGACATCATCACTCATCACTCATCACTCATCACTCATCACTCATCACTCATCCTGCTCACCTAACAGGCACACTTTGTCTCCCTTTTATACCATGTGACCAGGGCTGATTGACACTCAATTATTCAATCCGCACCTGGCCACATTCCACACTCTTCTCCTAGTCACTTATACAATCAACCAATCACTCCCACATTTACACAATCACACAATGGCATTACCATGCAAGTCTCCAAACTCACACCCACCCACCCATGTGCAGAGCCTATTCTCGGTCACAACCTGAAAATGTATATACAATATACACAGTTCTTTAGTAGTTTATATGAAAGGGCTACCACTTGGTTACTCCAGATCAGTTACAGCTTATGGAAAACATTTTATAAGGAGGAGGTTGTTTTTTTTTTCTTTTTAAAAGCTGTAATTGTGAGATAATACTCCAAAGTCACATATAGAGTTTCCCTGGATAACGTCTTTGAAAAACCTTGTTCACTCAAACATTGTACTCTACAGTATGCCTTACTTACAGCGCGGTACAACATAATTTACTAACAGGTGAACTTGCTTCCTGATTTTCCGCTGGTATAAAAGGTGAACTAATAAAAGACATTTTATAAACAACCACAAAGACAACATATTTTTTCCCATGTTTTATTGCTGCCTCGAACAGAAAAAAAAAGTGTACATACTGCATTCTGTAATAGCCATCAACATTGCACCGATCACAATTTCACAATAATTTAAACCTGGTAGCTTATACAGTACAGTAGGTTGCTATGTAAACACCCGACAAATCACACAAAACATGAACTGCTTTAATTATAATTATTTTTTTTCTTAGGATTGTCATCGTGTTATTATTGCTTACATTTTGTGCAATGAGTTTCCCTTGCAACAATATCCCTTCTCAAGCAGCAAGACCCCCACCTTTAACTTATGGCTTTTAAAATAGAGAATACTTTTTCTTTAAAATCAGAATAAAAAATATTGGTGCCTGAAAAGCATATTAAAGATAATCTAGAACAAACCTCTGCATGATACAATTCAAAATGCAACACCTTTCACCATCTTAAAATTCACATTTACTTTAAAAAATGTTAGAAGTGTAAAAAAAAAAAACTTCTATAGGAAAATAGTGTTATTGTAAAAAAGCATCCCTGAAAAACTATTTATGAAACAACTTTATGACTAAAGTTCTTAGAAGTATATTAAAAATCAGTTTTACTACAAAGTGTTGCATTGTGGCATTTCCTAACCATTATTTCCATGTCAAACATTTATTCTGGCAGGCCCAAAATCACAACAATGGTAAACATACTTAACAAAAACAAAAAACAAAAAAAAATTTAAAAAGTAGAAAATAAAACAGTTTCCCCAAAGTAGAGGATATTTCACAGCTAGGACACTTTAGTGCATGATTGCATTGGTTTTCCTTCAAAGTTAAGCGTACCACTTGTTCTCATTTTCCGAATGTTACTCAAGGTAGTGGTGGTAGTGAAGTCACATGATTGTTCTCATACAATCTTTAGATTTATATTTTGTGATTTATTCCCAGTAAAATAGTGTGTATACCCCCTCACAGCTGTATAAAAGGACATGAGAGGACACACCCTGGAAATATATACTGTATGTGACATGTGGCATATAATGTATGTTATAGCCTAACTTTCTATGTTCTCAGGAAAAAAAGCATCTTGCCATAATGTTATAACAAATGTTTTCAACATATTATTTCAACAGCATCCAGAATGTTTACATTAAAGTAATGAAGTTCAAAAATGCTAAATTAACCTTAGCCAATACTGTAAACTTGTACCTGTGCAAGTCACCAGAATCAGGTGAGAAATAAGTGGAAAGAAGGGTACTGTCAATTTAGGAAGAAAACCAACATCAGAAGGTCTCTCGATCTTGGTAATTTAAGATACTACTGTACATCTTGTTTGCTGGCTTGAGTGCCAACTAAAAACAACAAGAAGAACAATAAAAAGGCTGTTTTTGCACAAACACACATATGCAATTCCTAACAACTACCTTGAATGACCTGCCAGTATAAATTCTATTAAGATATCTACCACAATGAAGAAAAATACTGCATAGTAACACACAACTCAAGTGCAGTATCTCATGATAAAATATCAGTGCAGCTCTGCATCAACACCTTCAAACAAACCAATATTACTTATTGTACTTCATTTTCATGTATTTAACAAAATACCACCAAACCACTGCAGTTTTAAACAAATGAATATACAAATGAACATATACATCTGCACAGTTACATCATAAGACATGGCAACATTTAATGTATGTACCCAATATTACATAACAAATTTAAAAGACCAAAAACATGAATATGCCTGAACATAATCTGACCACAATTTAAAAGGCGAGTACATACCAAACAATTAAACTACTGATTTACCATCACAATAAAAAGGTTTTAAAAAAAGTCCACCAAAATTCACAAATCCCAACTCAAAGTATTAAACTAAACATTACATACATCAACATATGTTTTGTGCCAATGTGGGAAAGACAGGCCTGAAAGAATGTGAAATTCAAGTGTTTGTGTGGTTTTTTTCACTGATCTGACCTCGCTGGACAAAGGTCTCTTTATAGTTGGAATAACTGGCTTCTTCCATTGAGTGGAATGTAATTGGGCCTGGTCCTCATGGTGTCGATTGTTGGTGCTTTATGTATCTGCAAAAACAAGGGGAAATGCTACATTAAAAGGACTAGACTAGACTTAAATAAATTAAGAACCACACAAAAACACAGACCAACTGCACCAAATACTTGCTTCCCTATGCCTATCCTACCACCTGTGTATCAGTTCAAAATACAACACACTATTATCAGGCTAAAGTTATATTTGAAAAAAATATCATAACCCCAATGCTAAAACACTGATCAGAAATGGGCAGTTCTGTGGGTTTAATAGACTGCTAGGATTTCTCCACTGCTCTTAACTGTGGTAGCCTTTGAGGAACAAACTAAAACAGGCAAAGCTCAAAGCTTTCCAGAATCTGCAACTATACCATGAGGAATCAAGACGAATGAAATTCATGAATTAAAACAGGATATGGGACCTGTGTACATTGTGGTGCTGGAGTATGATAGCTAACTTTATTTTTTAGTTATTATTTCTTCAAAGTAGTTTTGTCCTGATCTACCAAGCAGTCTGTTTTTAACATGAAGGGCACAATCTACTAAGCTTTCTCTGCAGCATTTGCATTACTTTGTTTTCTAAAAGAAAAATGTCAAATGATTATGCTATGAACTAGTAACAACTAAATAATTTCATACTTCATAAACTGGTCTCAATGTATTATACATTTTCTTTCATTTGTAGATTGCTATATATGTATGCATGTATGCATGTATGCATTTATGCATGCATACATAGTTTTGATATTTCGGTCTTTTCAATATATGCAGTGCAATCATGATACTATAAATGGTATTCTAGTTACTCTTGCTTTTATATTTCCATAGACACAGTCACCCAGTAGTTAATAAAATTACCTGTTGCACAACTATTGCATTGTTTCATAGATAACCCCAATGCTCAATAAACAACTCTAAATGAAGTCACAGTCCTGCTTTAAGAAGTACCTTGCGGATACTGTATGACTTACAAAAGTGATCAGGTGCCACCAATTCAGGCTACCAGGCCAATGCTGAAACAGCTTTGAACTGGTTATGTTTAATTGATTTCAACCCCTTGTTTTTTTATATTCCAGCTTGTAAACAATTGAAGACCTACAGCATCAGGAGGTACATTTTATTGGTGGATATCTGAGTAGAAACCCATAAATCATTCTGATAGTTAAACAGAAGGGGGCTTCTGATATTGGATGACCACATGTCCCAGTTTCCGCAGTGACCATGCAAGTGTGCCAAAAGTCCCAAGTGTGTGTTCCATTTGAGTTTTGATCCTTAATCAAAAACAGCATGGAAAAAGTGTTATATTACTTTAAATCATTCATCTACCATTGGATTTTTCCCAATATCCAAAACAGGAATAGTCCCACTTTCAATGTGATCAAAATCTTTTGGTTCTTTACTTGTTTTTATTTGACTTTATATTAAGATGTACTGCTTTTCAAGTACACTAAAGAGGTGTTTTATATTCATGTCCTGTGCTGAAAGTCAGACAGACTGTCAATTTCACACCAATGGTCTAGATCAGTGGTTTTCAACCTTTTTTTAAACTCAGGTATCCCTTTACAATTTCCATTCCACTGAATGGTACCACAGTTGTAATAAAAAGGTAGAATTATCATTATCATGCATCTAGACCAGGGTTGAAAACCCCTGGTCTAGATGCATTCAAACAGCACAGGAGGTGATAAGTACCTGGATGCAACAGTCATTTTAATTCTAAGTATCTGAAATCCCTGCGTTTCCATAATGTATAACAAAACAAGCATATAACCAAAAACTCCAATCCTTTTAAAGCTATACAACCAACAATTGCATGAAAAAAGATACAGAAAAAGGTTTAAACCAATAAGCATTATACATACAGTGGGCCTCATTTACGAAAGGGCGCTATATGGTTCACGATAACTGCAATTACTGGGCACGTTAATGATTTCCGTATTTTGCTATTGGAATTGTATTCATTAGCGCGCGAAATAGTGGGCATATTATGGTGCACACTAATTTTATTGTGCCATACTATGGTAATCAGAATGAATATGTGATTTGTATGGTAATGCATGATAATGTATTTAATTGAGGCACCCCACTCTGAATAATGAGATGAGCTTCATTCACACCACATTTACTAAAGGGCGATAATTGTATTGCGCACATTAAAACAAGCAATAATTAGTTAATTTGTTTGTTTGGACACCAGGCTTTAACCACTCATAGGCTTGATTTGTTTGATTCATTCAGTTTAGTGAATCAATTCAACAGATGTGTTATATGATTCATTGATTCACTAACGCAAAATAAATACATCTTGCTGAATTACTTGGTTATGAAAAATTGTTTGAACGGAAAAATCTGACAGCAAGGGCCATTTAAGTTAAGACTGTTCACTTGGTGGGCTGCATGGTTAAAATTTGTTTTATATATATACATATACATATATATATATATATATATATATATATATATATATATATATATATATATATATATATATATATATATATACACACACACATACATATACATATACATACACACACATCGTAATGTACGTGAAAATGTCTATATAAATTGTATGTAGGTCAATATACTCAAATATACTACTTTACTCAAAGCACATTAACTAGAAGCAGCTTTCTAGAACACTGACAAAACTCAATATCACAAATGTAATATAATGGAGGAAATATAAGTATTTTACTTTCAATGGAAATCTCAAAAGGTAAAAAAATGATGTCAGTATACAATGCTAAGTCTCAATATTTAATTTATATTCCAAAATAAAATACACTATATTTAACAGCACTGGAAAAAAAAAGAAAAAAAAGATACTCACAAGCTGTGAAAATGCAAAATAGTAAACAGTACCCTACTTTATAAAATGTACCTTTTTATGACTTCTGTCAGGGCACTTGATAAAAATGCTCATTATTTGTTCTAATTCTGCAACTTTTCCACATAATTCCTATTGATGCAGAATCCAGTGTAAGAAAATGGGTACTTATGCATTTCTTTGTTTAATTTTTTCCAGCACTCTGCTAGCCAATCCATTCTTTGCTCAGTCATGGTGCACCCTCTGCTGTAATCCCACCAGTAGTTTCTTCCAAGGTAATTCTGCACTTTCCATGGCTTCTTGAAGTTAATAAAGTCCTTTCCTTTCGTTGAGACTCCATAGCTTTTCTTTAACTTTCAGTATACTGAAAATACGTTGCTTTGTGCAGCGTATCATAATGATGTTGCATTGTATAAATCTTTCATAACTGCAACCGTTGCACTGCAAATCGTCAATTATTCAGTGAAAAAATACACATTATTCAGTGATATAATACAAATTAAAACAGCTAGGCTTTCATTTGAGATCAAGAAGACTTGAACCCACCATGACGGAGAGAATGCTAGTTGCTGCCTTCATCATCAAGACTGGCAGCTCTGTCACTTGGCACCTGTTTTGTTCACTAAAAATCCTGATTTCATCTGTCCATCAATAATCATCTGCA
The DNA here is from genome assembly GCA_030684275.1 of Acipenser oxyrinchus oxyrinchus. Classification (NCBI taxonomy): domain Eukaryota; kingdom Metazoa; phylum Chordata; class Actinopteri; order Acipenseriformes; family Acipenseridae; genus Acipenser; species Acipenser oxyrinchus. The sequence goes on from CM060249.1 coordinate 82,752,677, forward strand.
CCGGTGTTAGCATAGATTGTACTTCCAAGGGGGATTTACAGCTCTATCGTACATAGACAGTGTCTTGGACCCTTTAATAACACCAGATTCTTCTGATGCAAGATAATGCTTGCTGTCATTCTGCCAGGATTGTCATGGATTATTATTATTATTATTATTATTATTATTATTATTATTATTATTATTATTATTATTATTATTATTAATTTCTTAGCAGACGCCCTTATCCAGGGCGACTTACAATTGTTACAAGATATCACATTATTTTTACATACAATTACCCATTTATACAGTTGGGTTTTTACTGGAGCAATCTAAGTAAAGTACCTTGCTCAAGGGTACAGCAGCAGTGTCCCCCACCTGGGATTGAACCCACGACCCTCCGGTCAAGAGTCCAGAGCCCTAATCACTACTCCACACTGCTGCCCTACTCCTGGATTATCTTGAGCAGGAGACTATAGAGGTTATGGACTGACCAGTAAGAAGTCCAGACCTAAATCCTATAGAAACACCTTTGGGACCTTCTAAGACGTTGTGATCATCAGCCTTTTAACTCTCCTTATGGCAGAGAACTTAGGACAGAGAACTTGGGACAGATTTCCCAAAGACGTCATCTGTAACCTGATTAGAAGAATGCCCCACTGATGTAAAGACTGCAGCAATGCCAAAGAACTCGACATTCATTTGGACCATTTTCAAACTGTATGAAAAACTGATCTCAAGAGACCAAGCCTATAGGCTTTGTGTTCACATGCATGTCACTGATGTTACACACATGTTAATTTCTATGTGTAGTAAGTGGTTCCTTGAAATAAAATAGATTGTTATTCCTTAAGGTGGAAAACAAGTTTGAAATATTTCTCCTTTCATTTTTTCAAATAAATAGTTTCATTGGTTTACTGATGACATTTTACATGAAACATACATTTTCACTGTGAGCTTAGAAAGCAACAATCTTATTTTTAAAACCTTTAACACCATATGGGACACTGCACCTTCAAAAATGGACAAGAATATATTTTTTTACCTGCTTCTTCCTGAGTCTGTTCTGCTTTGACAGCTTCTTCTGTGAAAACAAATTGTGCATGTTTTGAACATTTTATTTGATATAATGCCTTATTATGCATGTTCACCTTTTAAACCTACATGTGTGTTTAATGAATAAGAAACTTCAAAATACATCCGTGTTTACATGTCAGTGGTGGATTATCCACCATTGTCTTCTGGTTAATCAGTGTTTGCTGCTACTTGTGAAGTTGTTGCGTTGCTTATTTCACAGTAAACACATTTGCTTTACCGATGCGATTATTTTATTTACCAGGGTAATGTCTTAAGACTAACTTCGCCTCTCACCATTGGCAAATAATACTCTTTGTTCTGGGTGTAACTAGGATACAAAGGTCACAATCTTCTAAAGATGTACAGTGCCTGCCACAAATTAGCCTATACACACAGGCATAACTTTAGTTCTTAACAGCGATCTCAGTGTATTGTGTGATTTTTAATTAATGGAGGATCCAGTGCTTACCAATTGATACAGATTTAGATTCAGCAAAACACAATCTTTATAAAATGACTCTGGGGAACAATACCACCAGTGTTTTATTGTATAGTAAAGAATAAGTCAAAATATATCAATTTTAATCTTAAAAATAAGATTAAAAAGAAAGCTGATCTAAACTTAATTCTTACCTTCATCATGCACCTTGGAATGCATGTCAGGCTCTGGAAGGAAAAAAGACACAGGCAAACCATTAATCATTCTGCTCAAGAGTCCTGTGAATCATCCCATTAGATTGACATTTAAAAACAAAGCATGCCCACAAAAAGGGTATTCTTTTCTCAGTTAAATAGGAAGTGAAGAATTTAATATTTTTTATTTTCATCCTCCCACAGATTTTTATTAAAAATTCCTAAAACAATTTTTTACATCCTGACTTGAATTAAGTGGTTTGTGCCCAATTCAAATCTGCTTCAAACTTCAAAACAACATAGAAAATGAGATTGAATCCTTTCCATTTGTGTATTATGCAAAACATAACAGTGTTGAAAAAGAAAATGCTTACTGCGAGCTACACAACATCGGTCATGAACTGTAGGTCATGGTGACCAATTGTAGTACAGTACTGACAACAGTAACATACATCCACAGCTTGACTCTAAATTCAAAAGCTATCAGTTTGACAAAATAAAGTTGATGACACTATAGAATCAGACATGGCAATGCATAGCATAATGAACATCATTTCAATCATTGGATAAGATGCTTTTTGGTAAGCAAATCAGATGTTTGTATCATGATATAGTATATTAAAATGAATGATTTACAGCAAGTTGAATAACTTAACATGTTCTTAAGATACATGTGAAAATGTAGTGTGACATATAGATGGACCAATGTACAGAAACAGACACCCCCATACACCAAGAATATAAAACTCTCAATAACGTATGCTAAATCACATTAGCAACAAGTTTCATCACAGTTGGATGAGTGGTTTGCCAGGTAGATGGAAAAAAACATAAAATGTGTAACATACATATGTACGCATCCACCATTGCTGGGGATTGCACCCTCTGCGTGGATAAAAAGGGTTCATTTTACTTCATCTTACCTGGTTCAGGTACTCCAGTTGCATCTTCTTGAGGTTCTAAAAAACAGAAATAAATAAAATAAATACAATTAAGAATGTCCTAAAATAAACTAATGTGTTGACCTGTTGTATCAAGACCTTTTGGAAGCAATACATTGGTCCAAATAATAGCCAGTATAAATGTTACCGTGACTGAGGGTATCTCCAAATATAGATTTTTTTTCAACATAGCTGTAATATTGAATATGGAACAGTTACTTTTTCACTGTAAAAATTGGTCAATTTATAAAAAAAACATACAGAAAAAAAATATTTTTAACAGCTAGTAACTTTACCAGTTATTTTATTACCATGACATTTATGTATTAATAGCTGGCACATTCACTTGCTTAGCACCCTAACCACTATAGAGCCACACCTCTACAGTGCTGACAGTATCCATATGGTTACTGAATGTAATGCAAGTTATTTCTGTGTCAACAGCAGCTAGGGACACAATGTACATGTTATAAAAGATGCATTTATCATGCAGTGCCACCTCCACTGGTTTGTGGTGCTTTGAAAAGGGGTCGTTGTTATTTTATTTAACCCCACTAAGAAAACTTGTTTAGTACATGTAAATATATTGGTTCCCCTGAATAGATTATCGTTCCCCTCTTCAAAAAGACTGGGTGGGACATTTGTTTTTAATTCCTGCAATGATAACTGACAAGACAGGTGAACAGTTACCATAGTAACAAAAACTAATTGGGAAAGGTAACATGAAAAACAAATATCCTAACCAGTCATTTAGCACTGTTAGTAAATAAATAAAAGCTTATAGTCTTTTATGAAGTACACTAAATTATACTAGTTCAAGTGCATAGAACTATAGCAGCCCCCTTAAATTTTTTGAAGCCAGTTAGATACTCAAAAGCCCTTGCCCTGGTGTTCTTTGCAGGGCATCTAGCTATTAATGGTAGTTGTCAACGACCTTCCACTGTCAGCTGTTTGTGCAAATCTGCAGCACACCTGACAAGCTCCACTGCTCTTCTACAAGGCTAATATGCACTGAATAGTTTTACAAACATATTGCGTTGCCAGATCTCAAGCGTGTTTGGAGCTGCAGAGTAGCTCCGGGGTACAACTGGAATATGTTGAAGTTCGAGGGAGAGTAGAATACTTGCCTTCTACATATTCAGACTCTGTTTCAGAAAGTTGCTCTGTAACGAAAAGAATCATCAAAACCAAGGTCATGGCAACTCAGACTCAGCAAGGATATGAAATGATATTCAAATGTTAGTGATTGTAGCTGACAAAATAATTCCAGAACTCAAAGGTTGTGCACTTCTACTTTGCTAAATAAGTCTCAAATGTCCAGTTTTGAAAGAAACATGTTCTAGTAAACTTGATATAGTGTATGGCACTACACTTGGTTACAGAAATCTTTCTTTGCAAACTATGCTTTCAGTTTGTGTTGCACTTGCTTGGTCATTTCACTTGAA